>JAECUM010017563.1:0-77255 GCA_016617855.1 Megalonaias nervosa | reverse complement strand
CTCCAAAAATGCGAATTTGTACATGCATCATTGCATTTGATATATGGCTGCATATATGGATTCATAAAGTTCATATGCTTGCACTCTGGGTCAGTTCTCAATACATGTATTTCCAGACAATTATGTCATAAATATATGAGTGTCAATTACTCATCATGTAATACATGTACACTTTTTACTGATTTCAGAATGTTCAGATTTGAATGAACAAAAAAGAAATAGAACATTTGTGAAAAGAAAGTTTCAAAACATTCAAACCTTGCAGGAAAGAAGATTTATGACTTTGTTTACTGGTATTTCATATTACAATTACTGAGGCAGTTTGGATTTCAAATACCCAGTCAAGTTAAATCAAGTACAGTGACAGTCATTTAATCTCATTTACAACTTTTGGTTTATACAGATCACACCTTCGAATGTATGCCAAAAGCTGCAAATGGACCACCCTAGCTATTTATAAAATAATGACTGATGAAGAATATGGTCAATCCTAAATCACAGAAACAGCCAAGGTGGTCCAAATAGACAGGATTCTTTTCATCTCTGGTAAACAAAATGTACTATTTCTCTGTAAATTACCACACCAACATATATCTGAGCATATTTATCGTCTAAAAAAATGGCCAATAATGTTCTGATTATGTCTCAAACCCCCCCAACCCCCAACCCCCAACTGACTTTGATATCTGCAATCTAGAAAAATAAAGACAAGCATGGTTTCCTTCTAGGGCTGAGTAAGTGACTATGCTATATTATGTTACAGGTCCATGATCTCTAACAGTTAAAACAACATCCAAGTAAGATCATTTATAGCATATGTATGTGCAGTTTGCTCATCAATTATTCAACTAGTTAACTCAAGTCTTTTTTCCACTTTCTTTGTCCTATATCAGTATCCAAGGTAACAGCAAAGTGCTATACAGACTTATCACACTGACCATCACAATGACCACAAGTTTTACAGAATTTTTGGTACTATGCTGATTTCTCACCAGTTCCAGACACTCAGAAAGATAATAAAAAAATACATATTTGTTCAAAATTTTCAAAACTGCATTGCTAACTGAAAATACAAATATTACAAGCTGAGGAGTGAATTATGACAAACATGATAAACTGACATGTACACATACTTGTGCTATCTATTTGGATTTTTATTTGCCAAATCTACCTGGTTACCCTGACTGACCTGTAAGTTATCTCATCACATTACAGGACAGAAAGGCAAGATAAAATACAATGATATCACTTGATTGCTTACGATATACTTCCCCATAGAGTATCAACAGAGTTTTTATTAAGTGTCATCAAGGACCCGAAAAAAAGGACCCTGTCCCAATCACAGCTATTTTTAAATAATACAAGATTCTCAATGTTATCAATCTGCTCCTGAAATTTTTTTTTCCCAACTGGTATAATTCTTTCCCACAACAACGTGCCCTGGCCCCATTCCCTGTACATGGCGCAAAATACACTTGTCCCACATTTAACAGTACTATATGTATGAACTGGTATGGTTGACTAGATGCTAATGATCAATGTGTCTCAAAGACCTCAACCTTTGATCAAAGCAGGGACTTTAGTAACTAAACTATACCGCACTGGAGGCCTAGTGGTTAGAGCATCTGCCTCTGATGCAGGAGATTGTGGGTTCAAACCCCAGCTGAGTCATACCAAATACTTATCTTTAGTATTATAGATACTAAATTCTATTATAAACTGTTAGTGACACTGTACCTTCTTATTATACTTTGTTCTTAAATTACTTGCAATGGAAGAGTAATCATACAATTGTAAAAAAAAACAACTTGAAATGCTTCTTAAAATCCTCTGCTTTTGGTTTCAGAGGATGAAGATTTCCATGTGATATTGACCTCAACTTGTAAAGTGCTGAATAAGGCCAGAACAAATATTGTTGGTACTCTGGTGTATTACCATGCACACATTAATGTTCAAGTGCCACCTAGTGAAAACTGATCCTTTCATATACTGTCAGCCATTTTTGTTCTGTAAATAATGCTTCTGATGAATAATTAATAGGTGCATCTTAAAGATCTGAAGCAACAGGTGGTGCCCTTGTTTTTTTCTTAAGTTTATGTATCCTGTCATGCAGAGATTTCTATAGAGTAGGTTAATTTGATACTTCTTGAGATTTAATTTTAAAATGGAGAATAGAGATCATATAAAAAATCTCAGGACCAAATTTTAGTACTTTTCAAGGGCTTATTATAATTTTTCAAGAGCTTGTATAAATTAACTTACTGATACTTGCCTTCAAAGTTGAATTCTGAAACCTAATTCACTGTGTTAAGTCCATTCTCCAAAATCATAAAGTGAGAAAGGTTTAAGTTTTGACATATAAACATAACATACAGTACAGCTCATGCAATTTTTCATTTTTCCATGCATCATAGTGAGGGGGGAGAGAACACATAGAGGATTAAGAAAAAGTCCTTCCACCATCTCCCCACAAGTCCTGATGAGGTTGCAGAGATTTGTGGAGAATAACAATGATGATAATGCTCTCTCCTGGAGTTGCAACTGCCAATCACCATTGAGATGGGGTAGTGTTTATAAATAAGCATTGCTTAATGTTTGAATCCAACTACAAACTGCACAGACACAGATCTGCCACAGCATATGCAGATTCTTCAGGGAAATCAGTAGAACCTGATCTGCATGTGTATTATGTTGTTTGCACTTGGAACCAACTTGTAAGTCAGTATATATGATAGGAAGAATGTTGATAATGGTATGTAGAGTTCAGACTCAAGATCCCAATCATAAGCAATAACTACAAAATATCTTATCAGACTAGGCACCACTCCAGTGGCCTACCTGGTTTGAGCATCTGCCTTGGATGCGGGTTCAAACCCAGGTTGAGTCAAACCAAATACTTATTAAAAAAAGTACTAGCAGCTGCCTCACTTGGCTCTAATCAATTAAGTGATTTCAGTGTTAGGACTGATTGGCCTGGTGTCAGGATAATGTGACTTAGTGGGACATGATGCTACATGTCTGCATATGATGCCCAGTGCTAGACATCACTATCAACTGGCACACAGCAGATATTGTAGCGATATGACTGATAAAATTGTTAAAGCTATGTTAAAAAATCCAAATAACACACAGACACTGACACACACACACAGACTAGGCCTAGGTCAAACTAAGTAGTAGCTCATGGGCTTTTGTAGTATATGAACAAGGATGCAGTCATCTCATCTACCTCATTTTATGAATTACATGCAGTAGTAGCATCTTAGTTTCCGGTTTCTAACTGCATCTTGAGTTTTCATATTTAAGAAAACTTTATTCTTAATTCATTCTTTAATTGATATTTAATTCTTTTCACGATTTTCATTCTTGCCATGGGACTTCAAAATACTTGTCATCATTAATCTAACTTGTTAAATGGGAATTGGATTAACCTGCTTGATTAATATGTCCATTGTATGGAGCACAAACTGTAGTCTTTATGTTGAACAGATTTATTAAACTACATTCTTTATAAACATTTTATTTCATCTCGAGTTGTATGTATTTACGCTGTCAGCTTTGCTGACTGGGGTCTCAAAAAATTTGTTAATGAACATCTTCTTCTGTATTATTTATAATACTGTAGCTAGATCATGACTAGTATTATGAACAAGATTTTCAAAATGGCTGGCATGGTGGCCATATTGGATGTCAGATTGGCATCATTTTCACCCTGGACCTACTAGACATCATTATAAGTCTTTTGGTGAAAACTATGTCGATATGACCATCCACCCAGGAGGTATGTCAATATGACCATCCACCCAGGAGGAATAACATTAACACAATTTTCAAATATAGTTGCCATGGTGGCCATATTGGAGGTCAGGTTGCCAATATTTTTATTAAAGACCAACTAGGTATCATGAAAGTCTTATTATGAAGCTGCATATTGACATGGCCATCTATCCAAAAGGAGCAACAATAAAAAAAAAAAATTGAAGATAGGCACTATGGTTGCCATATTAGAGATCAAATCAGCACCATTTTCATTCATAACCAACTAAACTTAATAAGAAGTATTTTTGCTTAAAACCTTTGTTAATATGACTTTCTGTGTAGAAGAAATAGTGATAACTCCATGTTGATATGATCCTCAAATCAGGGGATGAAGTGATAAGATTTCCAAAATGGCCACTATGGCAGCCATTTTTGATGTTCAAGCAAAACCATTATCATTTATGATCAGCTAGACCTTAGAATGAATATATGTATAAAGTTTCATGGCAATCCTCCACGTAGCTGAGGAGGAATAGCAATAATTGTGCCAGATGACAGACAACTGGCCATTCCATATACTCTTCTGGTTTGTGATCAATTAAGCTAATGAAAAAAACAAAATAGCTGGGAGGTTCAAAGTTAATTGGGTTATAATTAGAGTAATTATATGGTTTGAAGATCTGATAGTCACCTATTCAATCATGTTTATAGTAAGTATGGGTAAAACATTCCTTAGTTTATATTCCAGTTCTATTCTTATTTTTTTCCATTGGCTTTAAAAAATATTTGGGTGTCCTAAAGTTTAAGTACTAATGAAAATTATTGAAAAAATGTAAAATATTATGTCCAGATTATTAAAGGGTCAAGATATTTAATTGATAATGGCAAATACAAAAGAAAAACAAACATTCTGAAGGAAGTATCATATAATAGTTTAAAACTGTAATAATATTGATTGGCACTGGACAAGAGTCATGATGTATACTCTCTCAATTTTTAAGATTATTATTTTTAATTCGTTTTTTAAAAATTCAATGATACTTTAATTTGTGGATTTTGGGACAAGTCTGATTGTCTTCACAGATGTATTATTATTTGTTGGGTCTTTAAATTCATTGTTTATAACAATCATAAATTTCACAAAAATTCTTATCTGACGAATAACGATTATTTTTCACAGTAATCTCTGGGTCAGAGATACCCTAGAATTTTGTCTGAATCCTTTGTTCCCAATTATGGCAAAAAGTCAAGCGTTTTTTCTTACACTGAAATAATTTAATCGTCACACATCTTGGTATAACATTTGCAAGTGATTAGATGATAATCAGACAAATCTCTAACTCCAGTATAATCCAGTTATCAACTGTAAGCCTTGATTTGTAGACAAACTGCACCCCACTGTTTTTGCATTCAATTGTATTCCACCTTACAGCAATCTTAAGTTTGCATACCAGCTTATTCTTAAACACTTCTAGATCAACAATGAGCAGATAGTAGTCAATAGGGCAAGAATGTTTCTAATCTTAACTGATTAGACCATGACTTAGTAAGGTAAAATTCTATAGGATCGCCAAGGTTCTTGTCTAATAATAGCCCAAAACAAGATCTGGCCCTGTATTCCTGAAACTCGAGAAAAAGAAATTCAAGCTAAAAGTCACAAAATGATTACACTCAATCACTTAAATTATAATAATTCTTAAACACAGAATGTTCAGATATTTCTTCACATGGGTCCCTGCCAAATATCAATGATGTGGGTGCACCTAAAATGTCATATTTAATTTTTGCAGGTTTGAAATTCAGCTTCTTTTTTTATTCAGAAGTTTTGAGAATATGGGACCTGGTCCTGTATACATGTAACTCCCCAACATGAGTGCACACTCAAAAGCCAAATTCTGACAGCTTAAAGTAAATAAACAAACTCAAATACAGAGAGATTTCAAGGAATGATACATTATGATAAAGATGTCTGTTAAATATGTACAGGTTTATCCTTTGACAGCTTAACAAAGATAAGGCCTGTGACAAAGGTAATTCTGAATCAGAGTGACCCAAATTCTTTAGATATTTTAGAAAAACCTCTAGCTCAAGCTCAGTGTAAATATGTTGACATTTAGTTCATTTTACCCTTTTTAATCTCAAATAGCTTTCAGGATTGTCTTAAATTCATTTGTTCTAACAGACTGCAAAATTTCCAGGGTGTAGATGTACTGCACATGACACACATGATTTCAAGTTTTTGCAAATGAAATGAGTTTTGTGCTTAAAAGATTCAAGAATACCAGCCCTGTTTGTCTGACCCTTCGTTAGAATTTATACTGGGGCTGAGTCCACTCCAGAAAAGGGAATAGTGACATGCATGCAATGTGCATACTGGATATGCATAAAGTCATTTTTATTTTCAGACTATGCAAGCAAGATGCAAACTATCACTTTTCTGCAAGCAGATTATGTCCTCATTAACTCTATATAATGGTCAAGTATGAACAAAATCTTCAGTTAGCAAATTTTTCATGCTTTTTGCACAAACAATATATTTAAAATTAAAAATGAACATTCCTGAAATTTTGTGATAAAATTAGTGAAGATTTATAGTATCCAAAATTACCAACTGCTATTACCTCCCTTGACTTCAGCTTTATTTAGTGTCATGTATGATACATATTTGGACAAGGCGAAGAACCTTTACTGTAGGAACATACTGATTAAATGGTTATTTAAAGTGAAAAGGAAGTTTTTATAGTCACAACTTGTGATCAAAAACTAAAACGGGGTAATTCGGTAAAAAATTCTCAAGGAACCAAGATATAGAGAATATTGATTGCATGATTCAAAAACTGTATACAACCAGGAATGATCTTTAATTTGTGACTGTGAGCTCTGCTCATTCTAAATACAATTCCAAGCATATTTAAATTTGACAAAATCATCACTAATCATTTAAACATAGGAAATGGGATTTAGACAGATTACTGTGTCACCTTAACTTGATGATATCAGGAAAAATGGAAAGAAAGATTTACATAGGGTAAAGGAATTAAAACTGAAAGCACATTTGTTTTCTAACTTCTGATTTACGATTTACAAAGAATAACTGCATTAAATAAACCGTATTAAAGAAAATATGAAGGATTGATATCAGTGTGTGCCAGATACACATTTGCTCAATAAATGGTTTAGATTGGCTAAGCTTGCTTTAAAGTATTTTTCTGCCATGGCTTTGGGTCATTTCTAGTTCCCAGCGGAAAATTCCATCAAGTGCCTATTTAAATGAAGTCTTTTTAGGGTTTTTGTTTCTAGCAATGGCAGTCATATTTGATGGTGGATCAGCATCATTTAACAAATTGTAAATAACTTCATGCCAGGATGCTTTCTATTCAGTTTTGTCATATCTGCAGTGGCATTTTACAAGAAGTTGTAACTGAATGGTTGATGGACAAGCAAGACATGTGATGGATGATACCATAAACTCACCTGACCTCACTGCCAGTGAGCTAATAAAACTAGTTCATATGTTAATGTCCAGTTTACTTGCACATCCCCTTTGTTCAAGTTGTGAACTCTCCACCAGTCTGTAAGACTTGTTTAACCAATAAAGTGCTAATGATAACGCAAGGCATGCATTGTATAGGTTCTGAAAAAAAATCACCACATTGTAGTCAGATTTTAAGAGCCATTTCCTCCCACAAAGCAAGCTGGGATTGAGTCACATTGGTTTACAAGCATCTTTTTAATGCTGGTGTTTTACCAAAAGTAGGCGTGATATATAAGGATTTAAAGCTGCATAATGTATAATTGTGTCATGTGACAAAAGCTAAATATGTGCTCCATTTAGGTTCTTTTCTTACTGCCTGCCCAACCCAAACATGTACAGTCAGAGCATCTTGGCTTTATTAAGACTGGATCTAAATTAAGTAACCAGTTAATAAAAGCAAAATTTTCTAGGGCAAACACCTAGGCCTGATGGGTAACGCATTTGCTAACAAAGTACTAGACTGCAAGACCATTATTTGCAGCTTCTGCATGAAAATGGATTAATCTGAAATCATTAGAAGATA
Organism: Megalonaias nervosa; assembly: GCA_016617855.1. Lineage (NCBI taxonomy): Eukaryota > Metazoa > Mollusca > Bivalvia > Unionida > Unionidae > Megalonaias > Megalonaias nervosa. Next base: position 69,438 of record JAECUM010017563.1, on the reverse strand, counting down.
CTGTACCACACGAAATGTCATCTACTTATTCACCTGCCATCAGTGTGACAAACAAGACATAGGTGAGACTAAAATGGCATTCCAAGTGAGAATAAAAGAACACTTGAGGGATATCCCCTGTTTCTAAACATTTTAACCAATCTGAACATAACATAAACTGTGTTAAGTATCAGATAAGATAAATTATTAAATCTGATCCAAAGTTCTTAGCAGCACCATTTTTTGGAAAGAGAAAACTTTTTTGGATACACCAATTACATACTCTACAGCCAGTAGGGATTAACATCTGAGTCCAACATTATTAACTTAATTACATGTATTATATTTCCTCCCATGAAAACTTGGACATTCTGGCCCCAAAGTCAAATTGATGGAATCTTAAACACTTTTGAGGAAACACTTTCTTTTCTTCACTACCCCTGCTTTTTATTGATTATGTCATTAACCAAGATGCAACTCCTGCTACACATCAAAATAGATTACCAATGTGCTTTTTTGTGCAGCATCATTTAAACATCACCAATAATTGGTGCGACACAATAAAATTATACATGTTGTATAACTAAGGCAGTCTTATGCTTACTTTTTGTTTATCTACAGTATAGATAACAAAAGTGTTTGTAATCTAAATCATAATTCAAAAGAGAATTCTAGTCATTTCTTTGTTTATACCCGTATTTAAAACACAGTTATCTATTATTGTGTTTTATCCACCATTTTAGCCAAATCCCCGCTGCAAGACAAAGGTATCATTCAAAACCTGGAAGCTGTAATAATAGATCTCATCAATACAACTGTCACATGACCTAACATGCAGCAATACCGGCTGCACCAGTGACATGGGTATATAAACCTCTCACTGACATGACAAAAATGATTAGCTGAACAAATAAATCAACCAGATCAATTCTCTCTGGTGAGTTACAATAGTAACAAAACTGATCAGGGCCTAGAGGTGACTAGACCACCTTAGTATAGATCATTTTCTGATACTATTTTTAGCTAGCCAAACCTATCCCATAGCCGCATCCAGTACGGTCATGCGCATTTGACGTAGGGCAACTCGAGTGACCTACACTTCTTACATCAATAGAATATTTGTCATTACAGATCGCCAAAGATAATAGTAAACAGTAATATGCCAGCCCACAAGTATTTGAGTTGAACTGTATGTTTTCATCAAGTATTTTTAACAATAAATGAATATCTATTACTTTATGTTACTGCATCGTGACTCTCATCTTAACTCCGCCTCCCCCCCCCCTTATGACTGCATGGTAACGAATAACCTGAAAATAAACAAGTTAACTTGTCTAACTAGCAGCAAACAATGAACACCAAAGGCAGCACATCATATATTCAGCAATCAGATTCCTCAAAGATTTGCTATTTAGCTAATAAATAAATGGGAATGAATGTGAATCCCAAAAATGCTCATGATACATTGGATTGGCTCTCTTTCTCTCTCTCTCTCTCTCTCATCCTGCAATACATTTGCAATGGCCAGTTGCTACAGTACCATCAGCTATGTGTAACTCATGTGGCTCCTCAGATTGGGATTTGGATCTGATCACGTTGGCATTGATGATGCTGTGTTCACATGTATGCATCCATCCACTATGAAATTAATTATATGCAACAAAGAGATTTGTTAAGTCCTCGTGTTTTTGCAAGTATATAGTCTTGAAGAGTCATCTAAATACACATAGATTTGTACAAATTGTAATTCTGGTCACATAGGAAAATCGTCCACCCACCCCTTTTCTTTCAGAAATAGGTCATCCAACTTTGTAAGTCCTATCCAGGACTGCGGACGGGGTAGGACAAATTCCAGGGGACCACAATGGTCTGGGAGTCCACCGTTGTTTCAATTTGTGATTCATTGGGGCCTACTGGATAATTTTTCCTAGGGCCCACCAATTCTGTCCGCTGCCCTGATCCTCTCTGATGCTTTTTGTGCTCATATCTACTTTTTGGTTTTAGGCAGGTTATTGAACTATTCACTCATGATTTTTAAACACTATTTCTGTGAAGGGTGTACAGTTGTCAAACTTTACAAATTTGTTTGAAACTTCTTTACGAACATACACTATGTTAATGACGATCGCTTAAAAGTTGCCCTACGTTGATTGCGCATGCGTTAAATATTGGAGTGGAAAACCCCCGATTCGACTTCCTGAAAAAGGTCTATATGCGAGGGTACACCTCCACATCAAGTCATCATGTTCAAATTCACAATGAACTCTCAAGAGATCAACAGTCATTTGGTCCAAGGTTCTACCCAAGCAAAAATGATTAGTGGTAATTATAATTTCCCAGAAAGAACATCAGCATCTCCATTGCCATATCAACCAGTTGGATATGCTGCTAACCAGAACAGTGTTTTGAACAAGTGCTCTCTTGTGGATGCAAGAATCACTGCCTGTATCAAGCAAAATCAATAGACTAATGAGAAATCATTATGTGACTTGTTAGACATTCAATACTGTGACTTCACTAATGTTGAATGCCTTAAGTAGCAAGAAAATTTGCATGTGAAAAGATTCAATTAGACAACTAACGTGATGTGTTGTTGTCTATGAAGGCCTCTACAAGTAGTCAAACCCCCTTCTTATGTAAACATAACAAGCAATCTGATTGGGCCAGTTTCTTTCAGCTCTGTCCAATCAGATGTTTGGAGCAGCAGACACTGTTTCAACTCAATATACATATCAACAGTTAATATGGAGTGAAGTGGACTGACACCATTTAGTGAAAATAACTGCAAAGGGTACGTCTTGTTCATGAATTCATATGTACAACTTTTCAGAGACCTTAAATAAAAGAAAATTCTTTAAACATGATGTAATGAGATCTTGTATTGATTATTGTTATGATAATAATTTTTACCTTTCTCTGGTTCTCTACAGATGGTTTGGATGTTGGGTAACTTCATGATCAACAGCTGCTGGAGTACATCCTGAAGGGAAATAGATAAGTTTCAATATTTCTAAAAGATCAAGCTATAAACTGCTTTTTTATTTGTAAAATTTAGTTTTTAACCAAGGATAATGATCAATGAACAACCAGATCATTCTCATCCTTTCTTGTGAAAAAAATCAAACAGGTTTGAGGCAGAGTTTGCAAATTTTAATTTCATTCAAATTTATCATGTTACAAAATACTGTCATTGTGTATGAAAAAACAAAAGTATTGCTTCATTAAAAAGCCAGTGCAAGAATCAAACAGCCTAAACAAAAGCCTCAACTAAACTACTGATGGCAATGTTACCACCACCCCTACTGTCTACTTGAAAAGTGACCCTTAAATTTTGCTTTTTCACTAAAATTAGTCAACTGTACTGCATACATGTAATACCTAACTTGTCACCTAGGGGACTCCCCAATTCTGTCTCTAAAACACACAAAATAATCAAATTATATTGGAAATCACTGAAGCAACACTACACTGTAATAACTACACACACACACACACACACACACACACACACATACACACATCCCTTCTAAATCACAAATAAAATCTACAGATATATTACTGCCATTTTGCAGCTTTAGGGGTAGGAGGATTTTATTTCAAAATTAAGTAGTGTTATGTGTAGGCTTGTACAAAAGTAACGAAAGAAAAGAGTGAAGCCAACAAGCTTAGTAAATTTAACAAAAATGATTTATTTCCCTAGAAAACAATGTAAAAATAGGAAATAGGACTTACGGTTTGTGAATATAATCCAAAGATTAATCCTAAAGTTGAAAAATATAAGTCCTATCACCAAACAGTTCTAACTGAATCTGGGTTTGAATTTCAATGAAATTCCAATATGGAGGCGATGACGTCAGATGAGGTCGTTGTACTGTTGACAACAGATCCTCGATTGAATCACAGTTTATAATGTTTCCAGTTAGAATTCCAGAATAAATTTCCACTGAATAGCTTTCTCCCAGAATTTTTATAAATATGAAGCACTTGTGTAGTTTTCTAGAGAATGAATTATTAAATTCCAAAAAATAAATGAACTTCAAAACAATCTGACATGAACAATTGAAACACCTTATACCCTCAAGGTGTAAAGATATGACTGAATAAATTTAATACCAATTGGCTGTTTTAAGCCTCGATTTTAGATCACATGGTAGCTCACATGATAGGCGACGTGACCACTAATTTGAACATCACAATAAAAAAAATGCCATTTATCACGTAGCTAGAATAGCCCTATCTAAAAATCAGATTCTCATGCTGGAAATGAATTTAAAAATAAAACTGTTTACAACAGAGCTAACACGTAGGTTGTAGATAACCTTGGCAATAGCTAATCATTTTCAATCGATGTTTACTAAAACTATGAACTAAGGTGAGCCAAAAATAGTGCTGAAGAAATTGTATAATCTAATTGGGTCAAGCCAATTTTCCGAAAAGAGATTCAAATCCAATGAAAACTATCATTACAATAAAATGTAATGAAACAAAATTAAAATAAAAAAGAATTTAAAACTAACACACAAGTAATTAAATTACATATACGTAACAGTAGCCATTTATTTTAGGATTATATCGTTTTTACATTTTTAACAAAGGGTTTCATCTCAAATTCTGTTACAAGTTGATACATATACAAGGCATTTTGGTATTAACAATTCATTTAACAAAACAATTCTAAGTACCGGTAGTGTAGATATATTGCTCAAAAGGATTAACTGGCAGATGAGTGTTTAACCCATATTTGCAAGTTCTAACTTCTAAGTGTCAGGACTTAATAATATCCATAGAAAGCACAATAAATCAAAGCTATTCATGACTAACTTCTGTGCTGCATGCCTTACTCCTATTAAGGGTTGTATAGGAATGCAGACATTAATAAAATTTTAAGACAACAAATTCTAAACCCAGTGAGGAAAAGATCATGTTAATTTGGCTGGCTGGTTAAAGATGACAATTTAAGAGTGTTGATGGTTACAATGAAAATGGTAATAGGGCCACTGTACTTGCCAAGAACAGAGTATAATTGAAAACTGGGAAACCCATCAATTTCATCTTCACTTAGTTTACTTCAGTCATCACTCAATGGTTCATCTTTGATTCAGAAATTGTGACATTACTTAGCAGTTGATTTTATGACCCTCTTGTTGTTGCTAGGATTGGATAAGAATTTGCCATACACATTATGTACCCATTGTTCACATATTCTATATGTCTGCTGTACCTGTTATTGTACCTATCCACCAACAGATGGATGCTTTTGAAGGGGATAGACAAGCAGACAATAAATCAGATACTGATAAATGGGACTCCACCCCAATAAAAGCTCAATGTGACAACTTGTAATTGCAGAAACAACTTAAGGTGTACGGTTTAAATGGTTCTGTAACCTTTTTGATGTCCTAAATTTTAAGTAGGGACCCAAAAGTTGAACCAAACCAATGACCCATTCCAATGACATCTGATAAGAATATTAAGTACTTTGTCCTAGTGGTTTGGCATTATCCATGTAGGGTCTGACCCATGAAGGGGTGGGGTGGGGGAATTTTCTTTCCAAGCTGGACATTTTTTCTTTTATCTCAAGATAATATTTTTGGTCAGCTAATTGGAGGGTTAAAAATTAGCTATTTTAATGGTCAGTCCCTTGTGTAAGAAGAGTCGAGTGATGTTGAAATGAAGAACATAAAGAAGAGGAGGGTGGAAAATACCGGTAACAAAATTCCAGTAAGGTAACATTTTTCACCCATACCCAATTCTTGTGACAATATTCAGCCAAGCAAATATTCCTTTACTCTTTACATCAAATAGCATTATTATTATTATTTCTACTACTACTACCATTACTATTGTCTTTTGTTCAGTATCTCATTACAACATTCTCAAGAAATAATTTCCTTAACTGCCCCCTTCAAGCATAACTTTACTGGGATGTGATATCTTAGTACATATTATTGTATCTGGTGCAAGATTATGGTGATACATGGTTTCTGTCTTTTGTCTTCAGCTATGAAGTAGATCAGATCAAAATGATTTGGTTCTCGATATGATAAATATATAATTACACAAATGACTCCATCTATGATCAAGTTTTATGTCAAATTTATGTACAGGTTGATGCAAATTACAAGGGGTGTTGGTGTTAACAAACTAATATTACCAAATCTTTTTTGTAATGGATGAACTATTATTCAAATGCAGTTTTGACCTGTCCTCAAGGATTAACTGGTGAAAGAATGTTTAACCCATATTTTCAAATTCTAACTTAACAAGGACCAGAACTTTCATTAGTAACTTCCATAAAATACTGAACAAATCTGAGAAATTATTTAAGAGCTTCTGGTTGCATATCTTATGCTAACTTTAAAGTGATTGGTAATGTTCACACTGATAACATAAATTCTAAATCCGAGGAGGAAACAAAACCTAATGAGTCATGTGATGTACACATTTAATCCTTGCCTCATGTTTAACATTCTTCTAGGCAGGTAACTGAAATATCTGAAAAGAAATCCTTTTTTCAGCCATACTGACCCTGACCTTTGATCTTTTGACCCCAAAATCAGTAATCTTCTTCCTTACACCAACTACAAGTTATCTACAAGGTTTGGTAACTGAAGATGGCAGAGAACTCAAATTATTGCACAGAACAATTTTTCTTTCAGCCATACTGACCTTGACCTTTGACTTTTAACTTCACAATCAAAAGACTTTTTCTATACCCCCAAGTACCAATCATCAACAAAGTTTGGTCAAGCTATATGTTGCAGAACTAATGTCATTGTGCAGAAACCATTTTTATTCTTTCAGTCACAATACTTCTAACCTTTTGACCCCAAAATCAGTAGGGTTCTTCATTGCGCACATGCAAGCCATCCACAGTCTGGTAACTATGCCATTTTTCAGCACCTCTGAGGCTATACATGATGGCCAGTAAAATCCCAGTAAGAACCACCAATCTATGAGAAGCTACTGGTAAGCTGTCTTGCATACCCACGTTGGCCAAGCCCAAGACTCAAACCCACATGGACAGATATGAGATAGCAGTGATTGGTAAAGGTGAGTGCTTTAGATCACTTGGCCAACTGAGGCCCCCATGCGATTGGTAGCAGATGGACAGCAACATTAAAAAAATCCCCCTTAATGCAGGAATGTAACAAGGAATAATTATTTCATTTCACAGATATTTCCTGGTGAAGAACATAAAGAGTTGGGGGAAAAAGATCAAAATAATTTGTCTTCAAAAACCGATGCACCGGCCATTGACCTTCTTTACCTCTGACCTTCCTAATCTTGACCATGGATCACTCAGAATTCTCCAAATTTCTGAGTAATGCTCAAGGACATTCCACTCTCTAAATATATGATCTTGTTTTGTCCCCACCAATAATTAATGACAGATGAAAGGATCAAATTGGCCATTCAAGAGGGCTCACAAACATAACTCTGAAAACAGGATATAAATCTCTTACCTTCTGCAATTTGTCACCTAAAACTTTTTGGACATACAGATTTTCCACAGTGCAGAATTTAATACTTTCATTTGGGGGGTTATCTCCCTTGTTTGATCTTTTCAGACCAGTTTAGGGAGGCCCACCTGCCCTATTGGTATAGTTGCCCAAAGGCTTTATGTTATGTGTTGCTGCTATATTTGTACTGTTTATTTCTTTATTTCCTTTTTCTTAAATTATATTATATTATATTATATTTAAGACATGTAGAGTTCATTCAAGATCTTCTCTTCCAGCTCTTCATCAAAATTCAGTTGGTAGTATGTCTTTTCTTTCACTTCCTTCATTCTTCTAGCTCTCATTTTTGGTCTTTTCCTTTTTTTGTTCCTCCTTATTCCATCCTGCAAATAGTTCTTGTTTCTTATCTATTGTTGTCATTGTTGTTGTTCTATCTGCACTCTGTTGCTGATTTTGATCCTTGCACTGTTCTTGTTGCTGCTGTTGATGTTTTTGTTTCTGCATATCCTATTGCTTTTGTTTCTGTTGTTCCTGTTTGGTATTTTGTTGCTCTTGTTGCTGCTGGTGTTGTTCCTTTTGGTTAGGACAATTTGTCATTTCCTTTTGTTTTTGTTTCTGCATATTCTGCTGTTCTTGTTGCTTTTGTCTCTGCTGGGTATTCTGTACTGTCTGTTGTTTCTGTTTATCTTCTTCTTGTTGCTTTTGTCCCTGTTGGGTATTCTGCACTATCTGTTGTTTCTTTTTATCCTGTTCTTGCTGCTTTGTGTTTCAAAAGATTGTCATTTCTGGGACATAAACTTGCTGTTTACTCTCCTCTTGGATCTCTGGGCACTTGTGTAGGGAATTGCCAGTATTTCCCCATTTATTACACTTCCTGTGATGGATGCATCCTTTATTTTAAAAACCCATGTAAAAAGAAGGCTGTTTTCTCTATTTCCAGTATCCTTATCCCATTTAGAACTGGACTTAGTGGGTGAGTGTACATTCGCGCATTTGTCACTTTGATATTAAATTTCCTTTTAAATCTCTCCATGTTGCTGGTAGAGGTATTTCTAATTGTATGTTCTGATAAGTACAGTTCTGCAGTTTTTTTCTTTATTTTCCTTAACATTGGTGGTGGTTTTTGATCAATGCTTTTTCCCCTCCAATGTTTATTTCTCCTGATGGTAGAATTGGCTTATTTCCTTTGGGTGTTAGTATATACCTTTTGAAACCTTTCCTGTTAAGTGATTCAGTCAGACTAACAAAATCCTTGTTTATAATTTGTAACCTAATCATAACTGCTACCAGACATGGTCTTCTTTCCAAAGGTATTCCTAATTCCCGTCATGTCGATTTCCTGTGTGCCTTCCTTGTAGGCACATTCTAGAAAGGATCCTTTCTCCGTCTCTCTTTTCTTCTGGTCCTAAAATATTTCTCCAACTCTGTCAATTCATTGTTTGCCGCCATTTTTTATATTTCTTGTGCAGCATGTGAGCACAGTTCACATTTTTCTTGTTCTGGTTACTTTATATATATGCTTTACATTATTGTGTAATTTTATCTTTAGATACTGCATATTTGCACAAAGTTACCAAACTTGTAGTTTCATTCCTGTATTAAAATTCTGTGGACTTTTTTGCAGTTTGTTTCGTTCGTGCCAAGGCAAGGGTTAGGATGATATAGAAAGACTTTCCGTCTCAGGAATGACTATCAGAATAATATTTTCAGGGCAAATGAAATTAAACCTGAAGCACATAAAATGTTGAACACAGCCATCTACTTTAAAAACTACTGGTAATGTGCTCATAGTAATGCATCCACCTCAATAAGAATTTGGACTGAGTATGTACACACAAATTCCAAGTAAATTCAAACACTACATGCCTATTAAAGCAAAGGGGATTTGAGGGCTGTACAAAATTATGTAACATACCTGGTACCATCATAATTACAGTAAGTAACTAGGTGTAACAGTATTTAAATAATGCGGTGAATATTTTGCAATTACATCATGTGTTTTGTAGGAGTATTCATCAGTTTAGTAATAAGTCACAAGCATTAATAATTAATTCAGAATGATTATGTTTTTCAAATGTGTGAATAGTCTGACTAATTCTTACATCAACTAATGAGTAAACTTTTTGTATAGAAAGAAAAACTGTTAGCATTACTTTACAATAACCGAGGCCAGCATTTTGGTTTTAAATCAACATACAAACAGCCAATCTTTCATCCTGTATTGTTTCCTAAGATGTCCTTTTAGTCTGTTGACATCTCTGTAAACACCAGTTAGAAAGGTTGTGTTTAATCAAACTGAATCAAAATAAAAAGGGATTATACCCTTTGGTGAAATGTAAATCTGCAAAACCTTTCACATAACCAGTCTTACTTTATTTATACAAGATCTAGCCTTTTTACAGTACATACTCGCTTATAAGTTGAGGCAAACTACAAAGAAAGATCCTGATCTGCCACAGCATAATGCACCTGCAGATCAGGGTCTATGCTGTTTTGTTCTACTGACTACTCCTAAAAAACTGCACAGACCCAGATCTGCCCGTGCATTATGCAACGGCAGATCTGGTTCTGAGCAGTTTGCAGTTGAATATAACTTACAGGTGAGAATATATTGTACATTCTTGTGTAACTACCCAGGCATTTCAAACATTCATTAGTACAATTTTTCAGCCATAAATGGAACTTATCAGTCCTTTGCCCCCCTAAGAAATATCAATAGATTAAAATAATTCAAAAAAGACAATGACAAAACAAATTTTATAATGGCACCAGAACAGATGAAAAAAATGAAGATTATTGTTGCAATGTTATGAGCTGTAGTTCTGAAGTATAATTATTCAATAATCATATAGTCAAACCAATTCATCCTTTCTCTTTTAACCTGTCCATGTCAGACACATGTCATGATAAACACATAATACAAGCCATTCGAAAAGATCTGGGCACTCATAATAACCCAAATTCCTATCTTATCATTATCACAGGAGTATATTCAAAAACATTTATAACTTTTCTACGTTAAACACAACTGTTTATTTTATGCTAGTCAGTGGATTATTGGATCTTCCATGATAAATAATGATATTTCACTGGAGAATTATCAGTTTCATTTTATCAGACAAGAACTTTTTTCAATAGAAAATGTTAACATCAGAACCAAAGTATTTTATTAACATGTCAAACAATTGATGCCGTGGTAGCATGCAAACTGTTCGCAAAAAAATAACCATGTTCAAATCCCACTGAGAACTTCTTTTTTTTTAAAATTTTCTTCCAAAGTATTGTATATGCCTTCTTACCTTGAATTAAAAATGAGAATTACACATAATGCTTCTTAGCTTGAAAAAGAGAATTGTTACTGCTCAAATTTTCTATGCAAATACACTCAAATGACATTACTTCAAGAAATCTGCCACTTCAATCTGTTATACACTTTAGCTAGCCAGCATAAAATTGAAAAAAAGAAAAGTTGATTCTATATTTTTTGTATCCATATCTAAAAGTATTGAAATCTTTTAAAAAAGATTTAAGTTTCTTGTGGATGTCAAAAAGGTAAAGTTTTCTTGCAGCAAAAATTAAATTTATGTACATTAATTTTTGTCCTGGTTTTTTGGTGGTATTTTTGTGGATACAAGTCAAGTTTTGGTCAGACTTCAATGCCACTATTAGGATGATCCAAATTATGCGCACAGCTCCCTAAATATACTGCATGATGCTGATAAGGTCCTGTAAATTTAACACCTCTAAAATATTCATGTTTACATTTACCGTGCTTTTAAAAAAAAATATCTATTTCTTAAAAATTTTGAAGCAAAGGTTTACCACATTCGTTAAATTGTAACAATTTGAAAAATTCCTCATTCATATGTGTTACATGAAATGTAGACCTTCCAGCTGATAAGGTCATCAAGATCAAAAGATCAAATTTTGGAATTTAACTTCAGTGTCCTAAGCAAGGTAAATGTAGATGTACATACCTGTGTATAAATTATTGGCACACCTGCAGCATTACAAGCTAGCTGATGTGTGAACTTGTATTCCAGGTGTGTGTATTGTTAATATCAGACACGTCCAACAGCATGGAAAAAAAAGTGATTAAAATGGCACCCCATAAATAAATCTCATCAAGTTATACAAAGACATGATCAATTCCTCTATAGCATCAAAAATAAATTCAGGCTGACAAGTCAAGGACAGGTGACAACTTGACAACTTACTACTTCTCACTGATGATACTGACAAAAAAAATTTAATGTTAAAAAAGACAATTCAGATATCTGGCATTGCTCTGCTGTATCCTTAGCATTTATGACTTCAATAATAATAATAATAATAATAATAATAATAATAATAATAACAATAATAATAATATAATCATCATCATAATAATAACCTCCATAATCTTTAACATTAACATCATGGTCTACAATTCTGATGTTATCATTGGCAGAAAACAAAGATACACATCTAACTATGTTTAAGCATAGATTCAGTAAGAGCTATTAACATTCAACTGTATAAAAGTTTGATTTGGTTTTTGTGCTTTACAGCACAGCAACACAAGTAGGCTATTTAGTACAAAGGCAACTGGAGTAACATGCCTTGCTGAAGGACACACCATGGTAGCTAATAACCCAGGCTGGTCCAATAGTAGGATTGGAATCTACACCTTTGTCCCTCCTTTTCCACTGCAGATTGTCTCAACTGTCTCTGACATTCTTGAGTGAATTAATCAAAGCACCTACCCTAACATCTAACACAGGATTAATTCAAGAATCAATAAGAATTACAATGTTAATTACCATATCTGATCAAGATCAACATTTGATGTCATAAAACTGAGATTGATAAAATAAATATATTCCAAAAACTGGATAAATTCAAAAGTAAAAGATTGGAATTTAACTATACAGAATTTAATACCATCTATACTCACTTACAGAATGGGTCAAACTACAAACAACAAAGACCCTGATCTGCCATAGCATAATTCACCTGCAGATCAGGGTCTGTGTTGTTTGTTCTACTTATTACTCACAGCAAACTGCACTGACCCAGATCTGCCAGTACATTATGCAACAGCATCTGGGTCTGTGCAGTTTACAACTGGATTTGTCTTATAAGCAAGTATATACATCATATACAAGTGGTATTAAAAACAATATTATTGCACTGTAGTACATGTATAAATTTCTTTATTAGTGCCCAGTCACAATAGCCACTTCACTCAACAATCACATATAATGGTCTTCCCGAATGTGGATCATGTTCTAGGGATTTTTAAAAAGATGAAACAACCTTAAAATTGTAGGATATGACAATTACATTCATAAACTCTATCAGTGCCGCCCTTGATATCATTTAGAGAGTACCCTCAGAGCACCAGGATTTTACAGACTGGTCTTAGCTCAACAACAGAATTATTCTGGGATTACCTTTGTACATTAATGTCATTTATCTATTTTACAACACACACATATCTGCAGGTGTCCAATGTGCTGCACATGCAGCTGCAGATTGTTTTACAGAACATTAGTCTATATACTGACCTGCATTAAAATGATTGACAGGTTTTACGAAACAAAAAAGCTGTAACAAAATATTCTAAACTTTGCAAATATCCCTTCAAGTTAAATGTTTAAAATTGTTTGAGCTCAGCCCACGAATATCATGAGACCAAAGTTATGCCCTGGAAAAAGAAGTGTGGATAACTGAAGTAAGTGTAGTAGTGCCTATTTATGTAACTGCACTATGGGGAATTAGTCACAACCAAGAGAGTTGTTTTTCTTTTCTACATTTAATGGAGCTCTGATACCTCTAATTCTTCATGCTGACTCCCTCGCACTATATTTGACTGGCTTATAAACAATCCTAGCAAACTTCATGGAGAGCATTCCCTGAAGACCTTTTCTAGAACTGAACTTATGGTCTGATTGTGTTAGGTGCAGACCCTTTATCTAACTCTAATCTACATCTCAAAATGCACAAAATCTAAATTATGTAATCCAAAATAAAGCCATATATCTTCTCTCCATACACAATCTCTTTTCCCACTGATACTGTATGTTAGAATTTTCAAAAAATGTTATATTAAGATGGAAATTACTTGTAAACTTTATCCTTATGAGCAAATTAATTCAAAATTAAACTATAACTACTCAACTCTATTTTAAGCACTTTATACCTACTAAAAGAGATTCAAATTTCCCTACAACTGGTCACTAATTTTAGTGTTTAAGTATTAAGGCAAACTTGCTATAATTGATTTTAATTAGCTTTACAAACACATAATCCAACTGTCATACATACTTTTTTGTTTCAATTTCTCAGCTAGCACTGTAACTTGACAAAATTGCCTTTGAGTAGCTGCTGATAATATGGTATTCACCCAGAATCTCAGCCTCTGAATTTAACAGTGACTAAAGGGCTACACCTCTATCATAGACATACTATTATTAAATTTATGGAGAGAATTTAGAAAATTTATACACAAATATATCTTCTCTTCTAAAACTTATAAAAATACCATAGCACCTGAAATAACTAAATTTAGCTCTATAATACAAGGACAGACAAAAACACTTAATAAAAAAAATTTAAAATATTGAAGTAAAGAAATCTACACAGCAAAAGGAACGTCTGGACCACAGTCGAGTGAGTGTACCGACTTTCACAGAAATATCCTGTACAGTTTTGGATTTATGCTCCAGATGGAAAAGTATAAATGATGTATGAAAGGATAACAAATAAAGTAAAAAATATTCAAACTAAAGAATTGTGAATAGTAAATGGCACACAAGTGGAATGCTGGTCTAATATACATATCAAGTATCGTGGAGATATCTTAGTATGGTCTTTGAGTTTAAAGTTTGGATAATGGGTGGATGAATGAACACAAAAATGATGAAAACATCAAAATTATTCAAACTGAATAGCAAAAGGGACATCTGAGCCATGAGTTCAATATGTGTACAAAGTGTTTCATGAAGATATCCTGAATAGTTTTAGATTCATGTTCTACAAATGAATGTATACAAAAGAAAAAACAAACAGGCAGACTGACCGATGGACATAGTCATGGATAATAACCTCACTCCCACAAAATAAAACATAATTGGAAGGGTGTTTGAAAAAGTGATTTCCAAGATATAGGAAGCTCAGTCTAGGTAGACAAATGAAATCTGGTAGACATGTTGGCATGCAGATATATATGATATAATTTGATTTTTTATCTGTTACAGTTTCACATTTTTTAAAACTTATGTATTTTTTTTACTTGCCTGGTATGCAGGAAATATATCATTTATGAATAAAAATCTATCTGATATTTGTATTTTCACAGATATAGTTGTTTCTATGTCTATGTACAAAATGAATACTGCTTCAACCATGCATTATTTGCCTAGAACATAGCAACTATCTTCCTAACGTTTACCTTTCCGATAATGGTGTTAAACAAGTCTTTATATCATATGTTTGTGGTAAAGCATTACTAAAAGATATCTGGCAAAGAATGATGTATACTGGGCTCTTAAAGTATTACATATTACTTGTCTATAAATTTATATACAAAAGTTTAACATTAAGTTTCTTGGAAAGTGTAATGTGTCGAATTTTGAAGAAGTACTGAATCTTCAAGTTGAATAAATTGTGCATTAAAATTTTATCATAGTCAAGCCAGAAAAGTCTTTGAGAAAGATCACTTTGATATTTCCCTTATTTCATCTCTGAAACATAAAAGGACCTATGTTTAAGGTTCAGTAGAATTGACCCAGTCAATATAACGGCATCTTGGCAGAGAGTACATTAGAACGTATCAGTTTGTAAAGGACCGCATGTCAAATAATTGATCTTCAAAAGGAAAGTTGATCGCATCATATTCTAGGCTGTCAAAATCTGATGAAAGACATGATTATTTTGGGGAAAAGTTAGGAACAGTTGCTTTCAATTGGCCAGTTAAAATTAAGGGGTACACTTTGGAAGTTATGGGAGTTTAAAATTATCGACTGTAGTCAAAATTCTTTAGTCAGAAATCTTGCTTGAGAGAAGACAGGTTGACTCCATGGGAAACCTAAAAGAATAGTGTTTTCCCTCGTTAACAAGTAAAGAGGCCAGACAGCTGTCTTGAAAGGAAAGGACAGGCTATAGTGCTAGGATGCATGATTGTGTGGAAAAGAAACAGCATTAAGGTAAGCAATTTTAATTTCCATGTTAGTTTCTATCTTATTTGTTTGGTTTTATGCAACTGTGTTTGATATGCTGTGATCCATGCTATGTATCGTTTATTCAATTTCATAGAAATCTGTTGATATGTTAGAGTTGTTTTGCAATTTAATTCTTTAATTTTACAGTTATTAGTTCATTGATAGAATTGACGGATTACATGTAATCCACACATTCAAATGTGTAGTATTTCATAGGGATTTATGATGTAATCCAAATATTCAAATGTGTAGTATTTCATAGGGATTTATGAATTAATCCAAATATTCAAATGTGTAGAATTTCTTATGGTTATATGAATTAATTTCCTTTGTCTGTAGGATGATACTGTTTATCGTGAGTTAATGATAATTACATATTTACATATGATTTTGTAATGCTTGAATGATCCTGCAGGTTATTGGTTACTGTAAGCTAGAATTTAGTGAATCGTATGCAATAGTAATCAAGCATTTACCTTATTGAGTGGAACTGACTAGTTAGAGTAAGAAGACGTATAATAGCATATGCAGATATATACGGCAGTATTTGTATACAGCGCACATGTTAATTTCGAGTCAATCGCTGCAGGGAGCGAGGGTGATGAACTGTCAAATTAAGGTCAGACTTGGATATATATTGCACTAGTCATTTGTAACTTGAGATAACGATGGTACCTTACCTCAAATACAGTAAATTTGTACGGACCATTAATCATTAAGGTCACATTATGTCAGAATTTATGCAGTGTGGATAGCTATTTACATTTCTGAATAACGAAAGTAAGAGAATTTTATATATGGATAGGTTGTGATACGCATAGCAATTTAGTGGTAATCTTGACATTTAAGGAAACAGCATTCTATATCCCTCCCCGAGAACCCGATAAGGACAGTCCAAGAGGGAAGTCCATAAATAGAGAGTTCAGAATAGAAATGTCAGAGGAAGAACCAAGCATACATGCTAGACGTAGAATACACAAAGTCAATAGAGGAATGATGCCAGGTGATGCAAGTCAGGCATGGACATTGTACTCTTTTCACCACTCATTACTATGATGAACGAATCTGTAAATTGAACACTGCTATTAAATTCCATTAATGTAAATCTGTTGGATTGAAATTGCAATGTTAGTTTATGCATTAATTAATTAAAGATTTATTTTATTTTATTGTTTAAGGGGGCTTGTATTTGTTTATTTCTTCTCGCTCAGTTCTCCGTCAATGTTCTATTTATCCACTCACACTGGGCAATAACATCAAGGGAGGTCATCCTCTATATAATGATCGCCAAATCAATTAACAGAGGGGACAACCACACGACACACCCCTTTACAGAAAGAGAATAATTACATTTGACTTATTTATTTCACTCTGACTGCATAAATTTATATTATTCTAAAATTGGCAAATAGTTTACATGATGCAGGTGATGGCATACAGGGAGATTTGAAGTGCAGGATATGGAACAATTTTCCATGGAGGTTAACATCTGGGACAAAGACACTCCCTGTATCGAAATATTAGTGTGGTCCCGGGTGTCTGAGGGTCTAAAGTGCTCACCTTCACCAATCACTGCTATCTCACCACTGTCCTAGTTGGTTCAAGTCTCATGACTGGCTAATGTGGGTATGTGAATAAACATGCCAGTAACATCCATGGGTAGGTGGTTCTTACTGGGGGGTCCTGGGTTTTTCCAACACCAGTAATACTGGCCACCATGTATAACCTATCTTGCTGAAAAAATGGCATTAAACCCACAACAACAACCAAAATATTAGCTCTGCCTATATGGAAGCGTGCAACCATAGTTGCTCAGATCCAAGAGCAATTGATTCCTAAAGAAAGAGTTGTGGGTTCAATACCTTTAAAGTCCAGGCCAGGTCAGGTCAGATGCCTCATTGAGTCCCTGGGAAAAGCAGTTAGCTCCTATTTCCTCAGCATGATATTTGAATAAATGTGTTTAAAAAAATCCATTTAAACCAACCAACCAGCAATATATCCTATTAAACATAAATTTTCACCTACTCCAGAAAGAAAAAAAAAAACAACAGATGACACTGCAAAAGTGTTTCCCTTTTGACAATTCTGGATACCATCAAAGTTCAGGCATATTATCAAGTAATAACAGACTATCAATTACCCATAAAACTGACTTCAAATAATTGCTTTAAAGATTTGGTTGAAGTTGTTTATGTTGTTTACAGCCCCCATTTATCAAAGCTGGCTTATACCGCTCTGGTGGCCTAGTGCTTAGAGCATCTGCCTCGGATGCAGGAGGTCGTGGGTTCAATCCCTGGCCAAGTCATACCAAAGACTTACAAAAATGGTACTGACAGCTGCCTCGCTTGGCTCTCAGTATTAAGAAGTTAGTGTTGGGACTGGTTGGCCTGGTGTCAGGATAATGTGACTGGGTGGAACATCATGCTACATGTCTGCGGCATGATACCCCAATGCTAGACATCACTATAAACTGCCACACTGCAGATGTTGTAGCAATATGACTGAAAAATTGTTAAAGCTACGTTAAAAATCCAAATCACACACTCAAAACTGGTTCACTGGGAACCAAAGAAATCCATATTTATTATCGGGTGGCCATAAAATCAATTGTAATGAATAACCTGATATTATCTTCCCAATACTGATCAACTCAGCTCAAGTTTCAGCCAAAACTGAGACTAAAATTAATACATGTATATGGAAATTTCTCAAAGACCAGTAAATAAACTTGCAGGAGATCCAGATTGGAAGTAAAATTTGGACAATCTCTGCGTGGTAAGTACTTAAGCATTTACTTATAAAAATATAAGACATTCTATCTTTACACCTCTGAAAAGTATTATCATTTTTTTTTATAAACATGTCATGGTAAATCATAAATTATTGACTAAAAAACTGGAAATTCTCAAGGGATCCAGGCTCAGTTTATGTTAGTGAAAATCAAGGATATGATCTATGTATCATGCAATAAAATTAAATATATGACAAATGTATCATCCAATAAAATCAATTATGACCAATGTATCATCCAATAAAATCAAATATGACCTATGTATCATCCAATACAATATATGACCTATGTATCATCCTATAAAATCAGTTATGACCAATGTATCATCCAATAAAATCAATATATGACCTATGTATCATCCATACAATCAAATATATGACCTATGTATCATCCAATACAATCAAATATATGACGTGTATCAATCAATACAATCAAATATATGACCTATGTATCATCCATTAAAATCAAATATACGACCTATGTATCATCTAATAAAATCAAAATCTATGACCTATGTTTTATTCAATAACATCAAAGATATGACCTATGTATTATAAAATGGAAAACAAAAACAACAGAACTTGGGGAAAAAATTTCATGACAAAAAAATTAACAATGGGATTAACCATGATTGAAATTAAATTGCGGAATTAAATGAAGATTAGTTTATACTTTATGTATCATTTAAATCCATCCAGACAAAATAAGTTTGTACTACCATTAAACTGTCTTTCATCGGGCACATGCAACTTTTCTCCAGGGCACAGGCTGGAGAGTGATTTTTATATGTACCTGTATAATGTAAATGTAACCAGATAAAACCGGGTCACAGGTCATAAGCTGCATATGCCTGGGCCATGATCCTCAAATTGCTTGCCAAAAAGTTGGTTGATAGGTTGATTTTTAAGCCAACCCTGACTGGCCTGAGCAGGTATCGTATCTGAAGACCATTGGATCATGAGTCTGGCTCTGTACCAACTGAGCTATAATTGCTCCCCTTTTTGTAAAAAATTAAATTGACTATTGAAGGCCTAATCCTCTGTGGCATGGCAGAGGATGATTTTAAACCCTTTTCCCCCATGAGGGTAAATGTGGTACTGGGGAACAGCTGCTCGTGGTAGAATCTTTGTTGCCAACAATATTTCTGGTTCTATTAATTGTCATTTAAACACATGCTCACTAGAATATAGTATTATCCTTTAGTCACAGCCAGGGCCCAGTGTGAGGCAATATGGTGCCCTGTGGGAAACAGACATTTAGTGCTCCCTCAAGCCCAATCATTAAAATATTTGCTGATATGAAAGCTCTTAACAAATCAATGTAAGTTATGACAACATAAAAAGATTTTCATATGATGAAAAAGAAAAGAAGGTTCTGTTTCATTTAGCTCCCTTGTCTGATTTTTGCACCCCTTTTCTTTCTCTGATTCAGAGCCCTTCTGAAAATGGATCAATGTGCACTGCTCGCACATAGCTTGTGCCGGCCTTGTTACAGCAAAACTTCAATAATAAATTTACAATTGTGAGGGACATCTCAGCTCTTCACCCAGTAAAAATGAAAGTTGCCTGAATATTTGTCTGTAACTATCACCTACTTCAAGTATAATACTATCTATTCTCAATATCAAGGCCTGAATTATCTCTACATTCAGCAGCCTTAAGGAAGGCTTTGTTCTGAAATCACAGGAAATGGGCCTTTGCTGTCTGCATTTCAAGAATTACCAGTGGCGATGTTGCTGCAAACATGTATGAAACCGGAATGATGCAAGTCATTGATTATACAGGTACTGGTGGTGCAGTTATCACAAATATAACAAATATTTCATTTTAAAAATTCAGTTTTCATTATACTTTCAATGTCTCAATAATTAAAATAAGGTTACTCATTTCTCTGAAAGAAATATCCACCAAAATTTATTTATTGCAAATAGCTTGTGGAATGGGCTGTTTCTAAATATAGTCTAATTGGTTCAGAGATCATCGCCCTGCTGATCCGGTTCTTGTCATCCACTTTACAGTGCTATCATATATTTATCAGTGTGAGACAACATCTATGCTTTCTGAGAACCATTACAAGAACTGGTTGCTGACAATAACTGGCAGTGGTGAAAGTAAGCTATCTGGTCAGATATGCCAGGCCATTAAAGTCATTTATTGCTGGTACAGTCATAGCAGAAAGACAGGGTCAGAGGTATGTACTGTACACCACTGATAAGTGCTGAATGCCAGTACAACTACCAAATATAAATGATGACCCTGAAGATTTTGTGTATTAGTGATAAGTATTGCCATAGTGCACCTATTAGTATCCACTATTAAACTCTGTACCATGTATCAGCATTCAATAGCAAAACTGACTGTAAAAACATGGCATTTAGTAATTAGTCATCAAAATGACTGAACAGAATGCAAACAAAAAGTTTAATTTACGGGGTATTTATTTTTATTCACATTATTTTTGTAGTTGTAAAAAAATGGCTACTGAAATTTAGGGCTTTACCTCTGACTGAAATGTCATTTACTCAGACCAGGGTATTTAACTTTGCCATTTGCCATTTGTTAGCAATCTTTAAATCCAGTAAGACCGGTAGCTCACAAATAAGGCATGTCCACAATGTTTTAAATATGCGCCAGATGAGAAACCAGATAGTGTCAATAAGTACCTTCAGAAATCTACCAGACAGATTTCATGAACTCAGAGCTGTATACTCCATATTACTTCAACTGCATCAAAAAACATCAAATGAATCATTCAATCTCCAATCAGTATATAAAATGTGATGGATAACACTATGCCTCAACACACCAAACACAATGTCACTTATACATGTATTTGCAATATATATATTCTGTACAAGGTATATTCTGCATACTTCCCCTCAAATGAGAAATTAATATTGTGCTTCAATTAAAAATGTGACCTTTCAACAAGCATTTACTGTTGGCATTATATTCTTAAGTTTCATGTCCTAAAACTATTAGCAGGTGAAATCTGATCCTTCCAATATGTGTTATCAGGTACTGTCTCAAGTACATAATATATACTGTAACTGGTATAAAATCCTTCCTGTGACATGATGGGCTCAGGTAGGTAAAACCATGTATAATATGCCAATACATTGCTCTAGTGGAGGCTAACAAAATGAAAACATTTGTACCAAATCAGAGACTGTCAGGGCCAATTAATTTAGATCATTTTATACAGGTGGTCAGTAAAAAGGTCTGATTAGTTAACAGTATTAGAAAAGATTTGAACAAAACTGAATACATGTAGGTGGTCATCCTGCTGAGGAAGACTGGTTACAGAGGTTAGGTTCTGTAGTGCTTAACATCATGTCACAATACATTTAAAAGCAATTACTGTAAATTCTCTTAAAACTGGTCCCTTTTGTACTTCAGCTTCCCCAATGGAAATATTAATCCCCAAAAGATGCACCTAACATTAATCAAACCTCTTTATACTGGCCATCTCCTAAAAACAACCAAAATGTTGGGCCTCAAAAGCTTGTGTGCTGCTCAAAAAGAAGATTTACTTTATTTCAGACTGTTCTATCCAGTGGTATGGCACATCTTAAATCCTTATAACACTGTAATCCTAAACATGTATGACAAACACATCTTAATCCAAATAACACTGTAATCCTAAACATGTATGGCAAACACATCTTAATCCAAATAACACTGTAATCCTAAACATGTATGGCAAACACATCTTAATCCAAATAATAATCCTAAACATGCATAACAAACACATCTTAATCCAAATAACACTGTAATCCTAAATATGTATGGCAAACACATCTTAATCCAAATAACACTGGAATCCTAAACATGTATGACAAACACATCTGAATCCAAATAACACTGTAATCCTAAACATGCATAACAAACACATCTAAATCCAAACATGTCTGACAAACACATCTTAATCCTAATAACAATGAAATCCTAAACATGCATGACAAACACATCTAAATCCAAATAACACTGTAATCCTAAACATGCATGACAAACACATCTTAATCCTAATAACACTGTAATCCTAAACATGTATGACAAACACATCTTTGTCCTAATAACACTGTAATCCTAAACATGTATGACAAACACATCTTAATCCTAATAAGACTGTAATTCTAAACATGTATGTATAAATTGGTTAAAATCTATGTAATCTCATTTTTTACTGGAGAAGCTAACTGGTGATATCTATGCATCTGTGTTAACTGAATATTCTCTCTGGATGTTGAGCTTTCTGTGCCTGATACTTAAATTAGTTTAAACAAGCACAAAAGGAAAAAGGTACAGGTACAGTATTGAAATGATGTAGGAGAAAAATATTTTGCTCATTGACATATATTCTTTACCCAACTTGTTAATATTTAAATGTAAGCTGCAATGGTATTTATGTCACTGTAAAAATTGCACTGTAATGAAAGTATGCTGTTTGATGCCTACTAGCATGAATGACAGTATAGATGGGATCACTTCAGCATGGCAGTGTATACTATAATCTGCGTTGTTGCTGGAAGCCATAGGGACAAATTATGACTGGTGCTCAGGGTAGCTTGACACCTGTCATATGAAGATTTGCCACCCCAGTTTGTCTCTCATACTAGGTTTAAAAGTCCTGATTATACAACTGTGAAGTTAAATACAAGGAAAGGAATAAAAAAAACTTTGCATTCATAACTATGAAATGTCCAATATGAGAATTGTACTGGCAGTCATAATATTGTTACCACTGGACATGTCTAACAAATACAAGGGTTTCCAGACACCTGATATGTACATACACCGATACATACATACATACATACATGCTCAGCAATATATAAACTTGACTGTGCTGAAGTACCATTAAAAAGAATGCATACATAGATATATATATATATATATATATATATATATATATATATATATATATATATATATATATATATATATATATATATTTATACCACATACATTAAAAAATAACATGCATTTAAAGTGTTGGTATAAAGCAATTTGATATACCAATACTATTGGTATATCAAATTGTGATCCGCCCATGGCGCAATAATACGCGTATATAAACATTCTCGCGAGCGTCTGCAGTTGATTCTAAATCAATGATCAATTTTCACACATTAGTCACTAGTGACGTAGGAAAATAACGATGAAAAGTATTAATAATCCCGTTTTCTAAATGAATTAATATGGTACACATTTTCATCACAATTCTTTCTGCTTTCTGTTCTCCCCTCCCCTCTCATGTATAACGGACAAACTGCGCAGAAATGTGGAGTGAGAGAGAAAAGGAATTTGGGCTGGATAAAAAACCTTGAAACAGAAATTACACCAAGTAACCTACAAGAATATGATTCGTCATAACGATACGTGTGCACTTTCCTTGGGATTTATCTACAGTGTTTATCAATGATACAAAGTTGCAAACCAGTAAATTCCTCGGTTACTTGGTACACATACTGTGATGTATTTAATGTTTTGTAGTTTTTTCTTGAACATACTATAATGTTCTAAATAATCGATTATTATTTAAATATGAAAATGTCCAAAGACCTCTCTCTCTCTCTCTCTCTCTCTCTCTCTCTCGACCATCGTAGCAAGATACGGGCTAAAATCCATGAAATGACGAACGTAGAGAATTTTTGTTTGTGTTATCCCACGATATCTCTGGACTTAATGATGGTAAAAGTTAAGTCAAACCGACCAAAGGATGAGAGAGAGAGAGAGAGAGAGAGAGAGAGAGAGAGAGAGAGAGAGAGAGAGAGAGAGAGACAGAGAGAGAGAGAGAGAGAGAGAGGGATTATGGTCGGTTGTACTGTTGCTAAAGCAGGATAATGACTTAGATCAACTGTAAATATATTAAAATATTTTAATTACCTTTTGTTGGTTCGTCAGTTGGCTTAGTTTCTATTCCACATTAATTTCCATGCGCCGGTATGTGAATGACGTTCATGTGAATGACGTAGCTATCCCAGTGTAAATAGTGCTTTACTGTACTTTTATCATTAAAACCATCTTTGTGTTTAAATCATAAGTGTGTATTATATTGATATAATCAATGTGGAGAAAAAAAGAAACCAAGAAAAGAAAACGATCAACTTATCCATATGCAGAGGTGATTGTAAATAGCCACTAAATGCATAGAACTACATTTTGTAGCGGACACACTCGGGGATGTGAGGAGTTCATTCACTAGGTCAATACACAGCTGCTTGTAGTAAATCTGAATTCCGTTCAAAGGGCAAATATATTTATTTATATGTGATATAAATAAAATATATGTACAGTATGTACGCTGTATCAATGATATACCACTCGTTGTATAAATTTTTCATTAAAAGGAAACTCAGCCAGCTTCGTTTCCTTTTAATGAAAAATTTATACATCTCGTGGTATATCATTGATACAGCGTACATACTATGTTGATGTATATGTATATGTTGTTATATATATATATATATATATATATATATATATATATATATATATATATATATATATATATATATATATATATATATATATATATCATAAATAATGGCATCGTGCTTGTCATGTGCCCCATACGGAAGTATTACTAACCCCGGAGAAGGACGGACAGTTCAAAGATTAAATAGCTCCTAGCTCGTCCGAAATTCCTCGAACTCCCTTTCTGCCCTTTTAACGAGAGCACAACTTGGGCAATCGGAGCGCAGTCTAGTGTTTCCAACTTTCCCATGATCTGCTCTCGCCAATGCCCAGACATGCATTGATCCGTTCGCAATGAATGTAACAGAATAATGTCTGGTTACGTGAGAAACCCGCCCCAATTATGACTATCTTAGTTCTGATTGGATATCGGTGGTCTCTTTGAAAACTGTCTGCGGTAGTATCACTGATGTGTTATAATGTCGGGTTTCCGGCCTGTAAGCCTAAGCCGACCGGTGACATCACTGTTGATTGCAAGAGAAACAGAGTTTCTCACCCCGCGGCAAGGTTCTTCAAAGGAAGTAACCGCGAATTAGACAGTAACGCAATGGCTAATTCACGGACAGGTAGTTTCTTTGCTTCAGAATCGGTCTAAAGTCGTAATATTATATAACACGTATTGACGTTACCCAAAGCACTTTGAATTACGAATTCTATCAAAAGACATTTTCAAACATGAGGCAGGATTTGTTAGCAAATTTTCTCACACAACGTGACAGTGCTGCATTCTATTGAATTCAACACATTTCAGAGAGGTGATATACATTTTTTCTTGAGATTTACATCAAAATAAGAACAAACCGTATCAAGAAATAATGTTTCGTTTTAAGTATAAGTGGAATAAAACTGTGGTCTGAGCTAATTGTGTTACAAAATACCACGTTAGAGAATACAATGATCATTTGTTTTCACAGTTAAAGATATACTTCAACGCTTTGGAGAAGATGATGGCTTACAGGTTACATTAAAAGGATGATATCATCAACATAAGCAGCATTAATCCTGAGGAGGAGGGTTACAACAACGTAATATTAGGAACAAATCAGGCCTTTAACGTGGGTAAACATACACATTTGTATTCTACTAAATTTACAGAACAGCTTTATGATCTAGAAAGCTTTAAACCATTAGTCTACAGTGATTCGACATAAACAGAGAGAATAAGTAGGAATTACAGTGCCCTATTTCCATTTAAAACAACATACGATGACTCAGGTTACAAACCCGATCTTTTATATCCAAACATAGGAAGGGCAAAAATTTATAACAATCTAAAAATCATTCATGGGTTTTAATGAATTGAAGAAGCTTTGCAAATACTGAACATAATGTTGGCTCGTTGATAACATCTAAAGACAATATATCAAACATAAGATATTACCTAGATGTCAGCGCATCGTTTGAAATGGGGAACCAAAAGCATGCCTCTACATCGGAGACGACAGAAATAAAACATTTTAAACATCTTTACTACAATTGTAAAAGTCTGGATGCTTCAATAAATATAAATCAGTATGAGAACGAATTGAACGGGTCCAGAACTCGGAATTTAAAGAATTGTTAACTAAATAGACTACAACAATATTATAAAAGCAAGCGACAAATTTTTTGCGCAGTTCTATAAGTTCTTTAATATATTTCTCGAGGTGATAAACATATCTTTAATTTCTGAAGCCAAATATTGAATGACCTTGTGCGGTATAGTAATAGTTTTTAATATATCTTGTAAGTAAAATTCCAAAATATTACACAAATAAACAAAATCTGCAATTCGTATTCAATAACAAGATCATTTGACACAGAACTCGAAAAATCTAGTTTCTCTTTAAGCGCCATCATACATTTCGGTTTCCATACTTAAATTGTGAGCAGACATGATAAAGTTCGTCAGGTCTTCTCTAATTTTAACCATTTACAATAATCTAAGTACCTTTTAACTTCGAAATTGCAAATAATTAGAATTAGCAACAATATTTATGGCTTCCTCGTCATAAAACCATTTTTAATCGTTTCTCCAACTACCTTTGTAGTTGAATACGATAATGTTTATTTTAGAAACATTTACTGTCTGTCCAAAGCGGTTTGAAGATTCCATGATGTGTTTGAAATAAATATCATATCATCAGCAAATAAAATAAAAACATCTCAGTATTCAGGTATTATTTCACATATAATAATGTCTGGTTAAACATGTTCCAAATCCCCAGGAGATTTGTGATATTGGAGACATTGATTCTCTTTACCACGTACAGACATTACAGCAAAAAGTTCTAAAAAATAGTTGACTTTGATATATGAGGGAACAACAATAGTTCACACAACAATTAACAACCTGTGCTAAAATGATGGTAGGATTAGAATTCTCACCTCTTCTGTCACGAGTCCAGCACAGTAACCTTTACACACCGCGGATTATCGTTATTAAAAAAAAGAAAAATTTATACCCGTCACACGGAACTTTACAAGTGGCCGAGTGGTCTAAAGCGCCCACCGTTACAGATCACTGTCATCTCACCCCTGTCTGCGTGGGTTCGAGTCTCGGATTCAGCCAATGTGGGTATGTACGAAAGCTTGCCAGTAGCTTCTCGTGGGTCGGTGGTTCTTTCCGGGGTTTTCCCGGGTTCTTCCTCCACCAATTGTACTGGCCGCCATGAATAGCCTATCTTGTGCTGAAAAATGGAGTTAAACCCTACAACAACAACAACAACAACAACAACAACAAATCTCTAGTGAATCTATTACTAAAACTCTTGCAAGTTAGTACATAAACAACTTTGCAAAACTGCTTTCAAACTTAATACCGAAATAATTATTTGCATCACCTGTACACCTTTCTTTAAAGTAGTAACCGCTTTTTATAATACAGATTCAAATGTTGTCGTAAATAATTTTACCAATCTATTAACAATCAAATCACATGTAACTATAAAACATTCATTAATACATTATCTATAAAGTAGATTAATTACTTTTTAAGTTACTCTATACCTCCTCAATAGTAATAGTTTATCAGAAACAATATCCTTATTGTCATATAAACTTTCTCCAACCATCCCATCTGTTTATTACTTCGGCTGATACGAGTATATTATTATGCCAATATTGTAAAGCTGTCAAACGCACATACAGACACACACACAGACACAGACACACACACAGAATGGTAACAGCAAGGAGAGGCTGCTGACAATCAGGAAAGTTCGTTGAACAGGAGTATGATGGCCTAGCTAGCTGGAGTGCAACTCCTGTGAAGGAGAAACCTACAGATAGATAAGCTGCGATATATCAAAAGGTTTTCGAGAGCGGAGGAGGACGATCGACCAGACAGAGAGTCAACAGATACGAACACGCTTGATCAACAGACAATGAACCAGAATACGGATACATCTAGAATCTACAGTTGTGGCTAAACATGTAAAAACGAGAGGGGACTTAAACTTCACCGTATCATGATAGGCTGTCCTCCGATCCTGCATGTAGTACAACACACGCGTCAAACTGATGAGAAGGAGGAGGAGATGGACCAGGATATACACCATAGGGTTCAATACCTCCAAGTGCTAGAGGATAAAACGAGTTCAGCAATGAAAGGGGAATATCGATGCTTCAGCAGATTTTAGAGGGAGACGGGAGCTGGATACGCATGAAAGGTCTGCAGTGGTAAACGAGAATGTTAGTCGACAGAAATTAAAAGTAAAATTGCCTGTGTGTTCAAACAAAACAGCATAGAGTCAGTTTGATGAGGACGCAGACCAACTGTTGGAAGTAACACCGACAAGGAGTGTTGATAGAAAGGTAGAAGCCATGACCACCATGATCTACAATATGGGAAATGATCGGTCCGGGATAAAAGGAAAGAACAAAGAAATACATTGCCAAAATAAAAACGTAGAATGCGGGAGATTGCAATGTATTTCATTGCAGTGGATAAAGATATAAAGGGGCTAGGAGACGTTAAAGATAACCTACGTGAAAGAATGAAGGCACTGCGAGGAGCAGAGAACATAATAACAAACAGTACGAAGCGTATACAGAAGAGAACACACTTCACTGCCAATCCTCTTTGCTTTGTCAGAAAGCTACAAGGAGAAAAGATCGGGGAGATTTGAGTGTCCGAAGGAGGATGTAGAAGAACAATTGAGGAAAGCCCACAATGATCTAAATGGAGAGAAAGACCTTAGAGAACATCCCAACTGACAGCTCAGAACCGAGACTGCAGGAATTGAACGACATTTTTAAAGATGCAAGAGATGCATCAGCCCCTTAACTAAATGGTGTTCTTTACAAGGTTTACAAATACTGTCGAAGACTCACCAGAAGAATCTTGAAGCTAATGAATTTCACATGGAGAAGAGATAAAAAGACAGAGAGTTGGCTGCTTGCAGAAGGCTTCTTTATTCCTAAGGAAGAGAATTCTTAAGGAATTAAGCAATTCAGGACAACATCCCTTATAAACGTGGCAGGGAAGATATCCCTAGCCATCCTAGCCCAGCGTCTGATGAAATATATGCTTGAGAACAAGTACATCCGATACTTCAGTTTAGAAAGGTGGAACTCCAAGAGTACCTGGTTGCATTGAGCACAAACGTGCCTTGACTAAGAAGCCAACGAAAACAAAGGAGATCTAACAGTGTTGTGGTTAGACCTTGCCATTACATATGGTAGTATTTCAAACAAATTGGTGAACCTCACTTTAAAGAAATATCATGTACCAGAGAGGTTCAGAGACATGTTTAACAATACCTCGATAACTTCAAGGTGCGCTTCACCGTATCGGGCTACACATCATTATGGCAGAGATTAGAAATCGACATCATAACTGAATGTACCATTTCGGTGGTACTAGTTTCAGCTTCAATGAATCTGCTTGTGAAGTTATCAGAGAAGATGCGCCGAGAACCAATTATGGCATCTGGAGTTTGGTGTCCTCCTACAAGGGCCTTCATGTATGATATGACAACTACATTCAGATCAGTACCAGAAGGTATATGGATGCTAGATTATCCAGGAGACCTGATTAACCGGGCCAGGATGAGATTCAAGTCATCTAAATGAAGAAGTCTGGCAATGAAGAAAGGGAATGTGCAAGATAGATACAGGTTCAGAATATGAGAGGAAGTGATATCAGCACAGAGTGAGCAACCAGTAAAGAGCCTTGGCAAATGGTTTAAGGACTTAATATTAGACAATGAGAGTGTAGCAAACATGAGACGACAAGGGAAGGACTGGATGGAAGCCATAGAAAAATGTGGACTACCTAGGATGTACAAAACCTGGTGTTACTAACGCAGTAATATACCAAGATTACTTTTGCCACTTCTAGTATACCAAGTCCCATTTTTGTTGTTTTAGAATCACATTTATCTGAATTAAAAACAGATTAAGCATTGAGATATTCGTTAAAGTTTCTCTACAATCTATATCAAACCATGGAGACTATTTTATAAATGTATCCACATAATGTTGTAACCCAATTTATATTTTATTACCGTTTCAGTAAAAAAATTGTGCAGCCGATAGATTCAAATGCTACGATAGTATCCAAATTATTTAAGGTCTGCAGTGAACTGACGGGTGTTTGGTATTCATTACTTAGGTTAGTTTTATCCGCGCTATTTACAATGGCCCTTAAAATGGGTAGCCACGTACGTAAAGATCATCGTCAGTATCATTGACCGCACGATTATGTATCAGAAATTCTGGATAGTGTTTGACTCGTGCATTAAGATATCCAGCTAGGAACTACAATCCTTTATCATCTGCAAAATTTAAATCGTCTTATAATATTTGTAGAGATCGATATTAAATGGGTAATACATACCGGAGACCGCAGACACACCATTAATAAAACGCAATACACATAATGTTCAAATGAGAAAAAGATCATAAAAAATCAACCAAGGAAACAAATATGACAATTTTAAACAAGTTTTAATCCACACTTACTCTATCCTTTTGTTTCTTTGGCTTTTATGTGCCGAGAATTTCTGTGAGAAGGAGAACAAAGCAGTTCATATAGAATTTAGAACATCTTAATTCACTTAATTGTATTGGATGTTTTTCGGTGATTATATTTGGAAACTTTTGCTACAACTATTCAGGATTTTCTTTTCAGTTCTTTAATTTATCATCCTGTTTTATATTTCTACTTGCTCCCTGGGAATGGACAATTTTTACAGTTGCCAGAAATCAAGCCAATGCGGACTATCACATTATTTAGTTGACTGGTGCGATGTTTGGGGTATAAACCTTTGAAATGTGTATGCTAAAACAATGGGGAATCATCCTAGTCAAACAGCTCATTAGCTCTTCCAATGGATAAAAATTGTCCTAAACTGAGAGAATCGCTTTAGAACTGAATGAAAATTAAAGATAATCAAAAGGGTCTGAGGATAATTACATTGTAACAGCCATATTGTATGCTCCTGATACCATCTCCGAGGTTACCAGTTGGAGTGAATGTACCATTCAACTCCGAAACAAGTGCACAAACCAGGTGGATTTTATACAATAAAATTGCCTGTAACGATCTTCAGAAGTCGATAATTATAACACTTAATCACCGAAATAATTTCTTCAATTTTACTTTTTTCAGTTTTTTGAGTTACATGGACCCACAACCCTGGTATAAGCAACATGGTTACAACAATAACAGTTGGTTATGTCATGAGAAAGTTAGATTTATATCAATTCTTTGAGGAAAAAATATACGAACTGGTAAGAAATAAAAAAGAAAAATTTTTAAGATTAAGAATGAGTGTGTCAGGAAAATATGAGGAATACAGACCGATCATCGTCTTTGTGATTTACAATATTATTTTATTGACCCCGGTGGGATGTACGCCCAGTCTTCATTGACTGTAATACAAAGTAAACGTATGTATATAATAAACGTAAAATATACAATGTATATGTTAGGTGCATATCCTTCTTTGAAATGAAATCTTACACGGAATAAATAATAAATAAACAAATCGGATAATATTTTATTATTTGTGGCTGTGTGATAGTGGTGGTAGCAAACGCTTGGTATATATAACAAATCTGTGAACAAAAACCACAGAACAAGTTTAATGTCTGCAAATAAATTAAAATATACGACAGCAAGCTATAATGTATCATCGTGTTCTTTGCGTCGCACTGCTGTAATGCAGCGGCTTTGAACCTCAGCTTTATTCTCCATACTGCCCAGCACTAGAGAAAACTCTTACGCGAGATCGTGAAAAGGGTATATTTTCAATTTGTCCACAAAACTTTCGCAAAATCTCTTCGGTGTTGCGTGCTTTCTTGTTGTATATTTCATCGTGCCACACAACGGGTGTGTTATTCTGCATGAATCTTGTTCTCAAATCCAAAAAGTCCTCCTTTAAGCGGTGTCATTCTTCAAATCTTCCACTCTATCATGAAATGTCATTGTGACATATATTCGATCGCAGCTCAGCGATCTTCATTATTGTTCATCCCCCTCTCTTACTCTCTTATCTCAATTCATTTTGAAATAATGCCATCGTGTTTTCAAAGTTTGAGAACTTTTGTTCAGCTTTCAAGCTTTACATTTTCATGCATGTTTCTGTCAGTGTTGACAAGGTTGCCAATAATATCCATTTGACCTAGGCCACTGATGTGCTGAGGTGGTGTAACGTGTAATATGTGCGAACATATAGGAAACCCATGAAGAGGGCCAACATTTGTACCATACTGCCTAGGTAAGTTTCTTTGGTACGCATCATGTCTCTAAATAAGACACAATTTGTTTCACGTATCGCAATTTTAGCAGAATTGCCAGCCGTATCAAATCCAGTAACTTCCATCAAAGTGATATGCATACATACACTTCAAACCTACCTTTGATCTCTTTGTAGTCTATAGGCCAAATTCGTTTCTATTTTAGCACTTTTTCTTTTGACATGTTCTACTGGACACAGATTTCTATCAGAACGTTCCACTTCCTATGAAGCCTCCACATTACAGTTAATGTTCCAAAAACTTGATAAACGATTAAAATATAAATCTTCTATGACTTGAAAATCGTGTCTTCCAATATCCATAAACATATCCACAGTACATCATCATATACAGGGTTAAAGAATGTTTTTGAACCGTTAATTTGAAATACACTCATGGCCACTATTTTTGGGAAATCATTATCATTTGACATGTTACCTACTGGTACATCTTTTATTGTTTTTCGACGCAATTGTGTCCTGGTTTATTTGTGTGTGATATCTTTTTATTCTGTTTGTGTCTGTCATAAAAAAACAAGGAAATGTCTTCAATTTAGAAAATTATTTATCAATAACTGATATTGTTGCTCGTCTAAATTTAAGCCACCTGTAAATTCAAGTTTGTATTAATTGATTATTTCTTTTTTTGTAGGGTTCTCTCCCTGGTTGATCTTTTCAGGCCATTTAGAGAGGCCCACCTGCCCTACTTGTCTAATGGCATTGTGTTGTTGTATGTTTGTTGCCATTTTAATGCTCGTGTTATAGTATGTATTTTTTTTTTTTACTATTACATGGTTGTTCTAAAGTATATTATTTAGTTATATATATATATATATATATATATATATATATATATATATATATATATATTGTTATTGTTGTTGTGGGGTTTAACGCCATTTTTCAGCACACTATAGGCTATACATGGCGGCCAGTATTAATGGTGGAGGAAGAAACCGGGAAATCCCCGGAAAGAACCACCGACCCATGAGAAGCTACTGGCAATCTTTCTCACATATCCACATTCGCCGAATCCTAGACTCGAACCCACGCAGACAGAGGTGAGACGGCAGTGATCCGTAACGGAGAGCGCTTTAGACCACTCGGCCACTCCTATATATATATATATATATATATATATATATATATATATATATATATATATATATATATATATATATATATTAGTGATTGCTATTTTTTTTTTATTCCAGGCATTCATCTTCTTCAAGTAGACATGTTTCCATCATTCTATATTCTTCTTCTTCCTTTTCCCTCTTTTTCCTCCTTTTAACTCTCCTTTTCTCCCTTTCTCTTTCTTTTTCTTGTTCTTCTGCTGCTGTTGCTGTCTGGTAACTTTGTTGTATTTCTGATGTTTTGGACCCTATGTTTGTTGTTATGGATGTTTTTGAACTCTGTCTTTGATCTTGCTGATTGTCATTTTCTTGTTTTTTGGGGGTTTTTTGTACTTTTGTTTGTCCTGTTGATTGTTCTCTTGCACTTTTGTTTGTTTCCATTTTGGTGCTATCCTTGTTTCTTGAGCCATTTCCATCACGGTTGTCTTTATCTGTCTTGGTGCTGGCCTTGGTCTCTGTTGCTGTTTTGAGTGTTGTTTTTCTTCTTCTTTCTTTTTTCCGGATTGTTCTTGTTGTTGTTGTGTTTGATGTTGTTTCGTCATAGTGATTCTCTGTCTTTCTCGGCTCTCTGCTTGGGTCTCTAATTTTTTTGGGCATTTGTGTGGAGTGTGTCATGTCTGGCTACATCTGTTACATGTTCTCTGATATATACATCCCTTGTACCAAGTTTTTGTCAGAAAGCCATGTAGAAAAAAGCTTTCTTCACATCTTTCATTTTGTTCTTTTCTATTTTCAATATTCTTGTTCCATTGTATATTGTAGTTAATGGAATTGTGTCAAGTCTTGATGATATCACCTTCATGTCTAGCTTTTTCTCAAACTTCTCTACTGTTGCTTGTAGTGGTATCTCTAAAGGGATGTCGGATAGGTGAAGCTCTCCCGTCTGTTTTTTTGTTTTCCTCAAAATCGGTGTAGGTGTTTTTACTGTAACCGTGTCTTTTGCAATTTTTATGTCCCCAAATGGTAGTATTGGTTGGGATCCTTTGGGTCTCAGTATATAACATTTATACCCATTTCGGTTGAGGGAGTAAATTCTTTGTACCTATTCCGGACTTAGGACTTTAAGTGCTACCATCACTGTTGTCATTCCTGGCACTCTTTCTTGTGGTATATGCGAATATCTAATTCTTGTGTCCCTTCTCGGTACAAACATTCTAAGAAGGATCCTTCTCTTGTTTCTATTCTTTCTGTTTTAAAGAATTTCTTCAATTCTCTGACCTCTGTGTTGACTTTGACGGCAACCAGTTTCTTTCGTGTTTCTCGTGAGTTGTATTCACTGTTCATTGCCTTAAGAAATTTTGCCTGTAATTCTTTTTTGTAGTAGTTCCTTTATGTATTTTTTGTAGTATCCGTCGATTCTATTCCTGTTTCAGTATAAATCTTCCATTTCATTCTGAGCCATAAGTCTGCTTTGTCCGGGTCATTTTGAGATTTAATTCGGAAAGACCTGACTTGTCAAATAGGAGTTTCAGAATCGATTGATTATTTCGGGCTAAAGATTTCGAGTTGTTAGACATTCTCTTGATATAGACCTTGGTTGGTTATTTGAATTATACTGGCTTTCGCACGTATTGTGCATGCGCCAGTGTTTAATGTATGCATGGCATACTGTTAAATTACAAGGGGGAAGGAAAAAGTGCCTCATCCCCCAGGCTTTAATGCCCTCAAAAAGGACTGCTAAATTGGCCCAAGATGTTTCGCTTTAACTAGCTGGCGAATTGACTGAGTACTGCTGCAGCCACATAACGCCAGCTAGGGGCTTTTGCTTGAGAGGGAATGGATCCAACACGCACTCAATCATAATTAGAGTTACAGTCTGCAGTGTAACGACCAGGTGTCAAGCAAGCAGTGAGAGACGTCCGTCGCCATTGGTCGGCGACTATGACGTCTCATTCGGGCACCTGGTGTTTGGACGGGTGGAAATCGTTCCACACTCCGTCCATGTACAGAAGACCGAGTAAGGCAAAGGAGGAAGAGGATCTCGGCAGTCGGAGCGATGAAGCAATGAACGTCGTGTACGCCTCAAAACGCCCGTCCGTACTTATTTCAAATTCGGTCCATTTGTACTAATGGACAATTCCTAAACCAAAAATGTGTATGTCACCTGTGCAATTAACCAAATAAAATAAGTTTCAAAAAATTTCGTTATTAATTATATTAAGTTAGAATTTAGTGTACAAAGTGTACATTTTGTAAATATTTCTAAATTATACCAATCAGCTATGTGACTACTGTATTTTGTATCACGCAAATGTTAAACAAGAATAAATTTTGATGGTGGATTCAAAAGGATCAAATTTGTGCTACGACAAAGAGATATTATTAAAAAGGTTTTCAAGCCAAATTGAAAACCTATATCATTTACCCAGACAATATTGAAAGGTTGCTCGGCTCTTTCCAGCCGAGTCCGTGGACGTCAAGGCATTCAGGGTTAGGACTTCACTGCTCTCAGGTCGGCTGGATTCCCTCCTTGGCCACCCTAAAACCTCAGAGGAAGGCCGCCACTCCTGGTCAGTCATGTTAATGTTTCCAGTTACAGTGTTAAATCTGTACTAATTTGCAGCCGCATTGCAGTGTTGATGTTTCAATGTCGTTGGCCGGGTAGGTGAGCTTTTTGTCCGGTGGGTAGGTAGCTGAGTCTCTGCGGCATACTGCACATACAGGGACCACGCTTCCTTTTCTTCTATTTTGTTTGGATAGTCATGTGTAGCAAGTTGTTCCTGCTCTCTTCTCCCCCCACTCGGCAGCACTGGTTCAGCACTGCTCCCTCCACGTGGTCTTCCATACGACAAGCAAGCCTGCCCCTCCGGTTGTTTCTCCCTTGACATCCACTTGGTGAATGATGGTGATGTGATGTGATATAGACGTTGACTGACTGACTGACTGACTTTAGATTTAGGTCGCATTCGCGTTTACGGGCATGTGCGACCGGTTAATATCCGCATGGCGGATTTCTAAATAATCCTGGGGGAATTAAAGCGTGCCACATCCCCCAGGCTTTAATGCCCTCAAAGAGGGCTGTTAAATATGCCCAAGATGTTTCTTTAATACTAGCTGGTGACGACTGAGTAATGTTGCAGCCACTTCACCAGCTAGGGGCTATTGCTTGAGAGGGAATAGACCCAACACACACTCAAGCATTGGTCAGCTCTACTGCGTTACCACCAGGTGACAACCAATCGTTAAGAGACGCCCGCTGCCATTGCTTGGCAGCAATGACGTCTCATTCGGGCACCTGGTGTGTGGACGGGTGGAAATCGATCCACATTCCGTCCATGTACGGGTGTCCGAGTCTGGAGTGGGAGCAAAGGGTCCTAGCAAGGAGGAGGAGGGGAAGGCTGTACCAATTTCAAATCCAGTCGAGTTGTACTAATGGACATATCCTTATGCCAATAATGTGTAAGCCACCTCTGCCATTAGCCAAATTCATTCAGTTTGTAAAACTTTTCCTACCACCTATCAATCGAATTTTACTAGTACATTGTGTACATTCAATGAGTCCCTAACAGTTTTAAAAACTAATATGTCTTAGCGACATACGATAGTTGAGTCAATATTAGTCAATCGGTTTGAATTTAGAACAGCCGGCCAAAGGATCAAGTCAGAATCATAGATTGTTATAGTTGGGGTTCCTAGCCAAAATGGAGTCCCATTAAATAAGAGGCAATTTTGTAAGCCCTAAAAAGGGCTGTTTGGCAGCTACTCAAAGGTTCTCCGGCGATCGTCAGCCTCTTTTACTTTTCTCGCCGTGCGTGTATCTTGTCCGGTACTTTCAGGAAATTTTTTATAGCCGTGTAGGGTTGTTAGATATCTCGCTGCATCAATCACATCCATTAGAGGGTAGATCTGGTAGGCATGTTGGTAAAATTGGGAGAGTACCCCGACTCCGAAGTGCTATTGTTGTGGTCTGGGTTTGTAATTGTTGAGGATTCGCCAGGCGATATATTTCACAGCGCTGATGTAGATACCTGCTTTTTTGTATCATCAATCGCCGGGCTCAGTCCCATATCCAACAGCTGACTCATGTAGGGCTCCTCTTCATCAGTCTCACCCTCTTCTTCTTCTACCTCTGCTACTTCTTCCTCTACTTCTTCCTCACTAGATGAGGACATTTGTAGGTCTGTTTATACAGTGGATTCTATTTCACGAAGAACCCTCTGCCAAGGTGGTGAAGCTGTGGCGACAGGAGTAAAGGCCGCTACGCTGGCAAACGTTTCCTGTGCCTTTTGTTTCTTCAGAGCGTGGTCTGGTTTTGCCTGGGCAGAAATGATTGAAGGCCTGGCCATCATTACTTCTTCCGCTTTAGCTGGAAAAGTTTGCTGGAGTGGCTCAGTTTCCTGCTGGGGATTATTTTCTTGTTGAATCGCGCGTTGAGGACTGCTCCCTGACTGGGTCTGCAATGGGTCCCTCAGTTGGCGCCATTTTCCTCTTCTGCGTCGATTCCAAGGCCTATGTCTTGTTTCTTCTATTTTCTCCCATATTAACAGCAGTGTTGTTCTGTTCTGCTGTGCCCTCAGGCTCCACCCTGAGGCGACCAAAAGACCAAGTCCTTTTATCGCACTCAGGGCCTGGGCGGGAATTAGCTGTTCCATCGCTAGCTCCATTAGTACGACCGTCGTGCTGCTATGTTCGCTGCCGACTATATAGACCTTTCTGTAGACAGTGCTTATATAGTTAACTCCTCCTCGCCGATAGGTGTCATCAACTGCGTCGGCCATTAAGGTACTGATTAAGCCTGGCTACCGAGCATGCAGACTT
The DNA here is from genome assembly GCA_016617855.1 of Megalonaias nervosa. Taxonomy (NCBI): domain Eukaryota; kingdom Metazoa; phylum Mollusca; class Bivalvia; order Unionida; family Unionidae; genus Megalonaias; species Megalonaias nervosa. Next base: position 30,904 of record JAECUM010017563.1, on the reverse strand, counting down.
TGCAAGTTTTTGACTATTTATGATAACATATCTGCTAACCTTACATACTTTTTTCAAATGACTTGATAATTCATCTCATGAAACTAACACAAGCAGTACGACACGAGTGTCATGTAAAAGTAGATTTATAATGCACAATAGTCATTATGACTTATTGTAATAAATTGGTGCTACAAAAAGTTTCACGTTTTGCTGTGTTCATCTAAAAGCAATTAATTGTTTTAAATATTTATGGTGTCATGCTGTTGAATAGATATCTCTAAAACGCACAATATAAACTTATAGATAAATCAATAAAATATTACATTGTTCTGTCACATGTGTTTACTGGATTTATCTAATATCTGCATTATACCAATATACTTTTATCTGCTTCATCCTTTCTTTCATTCTTTTGTTTCCTTAGTGATCATAATTATACAAACGTATTGAAACACTGTTCAATATTCTGATTGACACAAATATTATACACTGAAATAACAATTAAATAATCAAGTATGACACATTGTGGTGGTTTTGACAATAATTTGGTAGTTTGGTTTAGAGCAGGTGTGTTTTACAGGAAGGTGTGATGTTGATAAGAATCTGACAATTGGCGGCATGGTTTGTTTCTTTAATTACTGTGTAAACAAGGTCACACGATATGCATGCTAGAAGCCAATGTCTGGTCTCTTTTTATCAAATTATATTGTACGAAGGAAGGGGTGGTTTCGACAAGAATTTTAGCAGGTAAGTTATTAGTGTATAAATACTATATTTAATAGGACAAATAAAACATGGTCCTAATTCATGTTGTAAAAAGACTTCAAAAATTAAATGTCATATAATGACTTGTTGACCTACGTCTTTTTCATAACTCCAATAAAATTTGTCCTTTAACTTTTAATCCTACACCTCTTCAATAACTGGAGATCAGAATTGTGACTTTTTGTCCTACACCTCTTTCACAACTGTGAAAATCCTGATTGTGAGTTTTTGTCAAAAGACTTCTGTCCTACAACCGGGTATCTAAATCATTATCTTATCTCTCCCATTCATTGCACCAAGATGCTAGTAGGGCTGTAATTTAATCCAGGGACTCATTTTAACGTACTTTAAAGTGTTCTCATATCAGGTCAGCTAAAACTGCATTATTCACAGGTTTAAGGTGTTATGTGCGCTTTATCTGAAAGACCATAACTGACTGAGGATTGTATTATCTGGAGCATGTGTCAAAACTATTCGGTATTTCGCATTCGCAGATATAACGTGTCATCATTTTTTATTTTTTTTAATCCAAAAGCAGCTCTTGATGAGCGTCCGATTGTTATTTTTAAAACAATTGATCATGTCCGAAATTTAAGGACCGTGTCCGATCTGGTCCCCTGAAATGGGAATAAATGCGAAGAAGACTTAATCGGCATTGCCCAGGGATTATATTTATTAACTTTCTGATCATACTAATTGTTTGTATTTTGGAATTGTTTTATCTGCTTAACTGAAAAACATCATTTATCTACTCACATAAGCTTTTCTGTTGACATGACTTCTTGAGATAATCGCTTGTATTCAGACTCAACACGTATGAAATAATTGTCTCTCAGATTAACCGCACAGATAAAAGCAGTTCCTTAATGGCGGACGGTCACGTGATACGAATATGGACGAACCCATGGAAACAAAAATAGAAAGGTCCATACTAGAATCATGTAAGCATGATTTTGTCTTTGATAACGATAGACTGTATTCGAAATCATCCCTAGTCAATCGTTAAGACTTTAGTATTCTTCCAAATCTTCAAAAGGATTACCATCCTCAGTCACTTTTCAGTTATGTACATAGCGAAATAAAATCCGTGTACGACATAACGTGTGCCAGGGCACAACCAGTTGGAAAAGAATTGGGAGTTTAAATTAAAAAGTAACAAATCAATTTGTAATGGAGCAAATTTTTCTGTCGATCTCTGTAGAACACATTTAGTTGGACACGCGTACGATTAATTAGATTTATGGAGTTCTGCGCACGTTTAAATTGCCATAATGCACGGATTGGCACAGTCTCTGTCACGAGTTCAGCGATTTTTGATTAAGGTTACGTTTGTTTAGACTGGACAGGAAAGGGGTCAATTTCTGATCGGTATGGAAAACTCATTTCTGAAAGTTACCAGGAATCAGTTGGGTAGTCAAGGTTTGTCAGACGAACTGCATTGTTTCAGCAAGTTCAGGCGGAAAATGTATTTCATCCAGATTGGTCACGCTGTGAAGGGGGCGTGGTTTCACATGAAAACTCTTCAGTTTAAAATGTGCTAATAGCAAATTTGAAAATCAGTCTACGATTTTTTCTGCAAGAGAACAAATGTAATTAGACTCTGGTTTAAGAAGTACATTCACTCGTTAAATTATCCAGGGGAAGCAATTGTCTGGAAAAATTGACAGACACGTTCTGGAAGTGAGAGTTTGGAAAAACAAGGTATTTGCAACAATCTTATGTAATTCATTGATACTACTATGATGATTTGTTTGATTTATTTCCTTGTATTTGCATGGATTTATTTGTTTAAGTTCGTAGAGTTTATTTCTTGATATGGTATACCTGTGTTGAGTTCGTTTATCTGAGTCCGTACAATGATATTTTTCTTTATATAAACATTGACGACTTGTTTGAACGTATAGTCTCGGTTATTATAGGAAATTATGTATCTAGAATTTCATACCTTATTTTAGTTGAGATGCGAGAATCCGTGTGAATTCTCCGACCTATATATGAGTTCACGTATGATAACCACTTGATTGTCGTTATAAATACCGTACTGCAAGGAGTTTCATTCATTTGTGTAATTGAGACTAGTCTGGAACTAATGTCTCGGTGGGATGTTGAAATAGTCATTAGTTGACCATTAATTTTGTGAAACTAGGTTGTTACGGTCTGTCATGGCCAGTTAGACTAGATAGCCGTAGGATCTGTTTGAAATTAGGATAGAATGTATCTGACCTAACGAGGGGGGAAGGTATTGATCTATTCCCCCAGTATAATGTGATGAAAGATTTAGGTTGCTTATTTTTGTTATTTTGGAAGGGTGAGATAGCTCTACGTATTACGTATTACGAACCCAAAAGTGGACACAGAGTTGAAAGGGGCGTAAGAGGCGAGGCACCTGAGGATTTGGAAAAGAAAGTCAAAAGTGAAGAAGACCCAGACTTACCGGCACAAGGAAGTCAAAAGTGGAGAAGACCCAGACTTACAATGAATAGTACATCTTCGTTAGCCAATGTTCCGATATGATAACCCTATTTACACCATGACGGATCCAACAGATATTTTAGTGATTTGTCCTAGCTACATCTATAGGATTTCATGAGTTGCCTCCCTTAGTATGGAATGTCAACTAATCATTAGCGTGTAACAGCGGTGCAATGTACATTGTCCGGAAATGGTGGACGCAATTTACTTCAAAAGGATACTTTTTAAGTTTTACATCGAAAGTATGACTTCGTACCAGACGGAGGCCATTACAGGTGTATTTGAGTGGAAGGTATTTGTACAAACACGGACCGGCAAAGGAAAATTGGTTATTAATGAGTCCATTCAAGTTGCGTGTTGCTCTTGTCTCGATCATGTAGGAACAGTGTTCAAATTTGAACAACTTTATTTTGATTGGATGCGGTGGCTTGCCGCCGCAACCAATGAAATTCACTGACCCGAAGCACTGAAATATCTGCTCGATACGCCAGTGTGTAGCTAAGGTTATCATTTCGAAACCTTGGCTAGCTAAATGCTTGAACTTTCTGGCTAATTAATAACAAAGGTTTTAACTTCAGACAAAGGTAAAGTGAAAACAAAACAAAATATCGACGCAATTTGCCATGCCACATTTAACTCTGCTCTCAGTGTTGCCTTCAAGAAGTTGTAAAGATAATTATTCCAGTTTATTTTAACCAGATCAAAATTGACTACCTGGCTTTTACCTATGATATATAGTACTCAATACGTATTTTGTATAGTAAACCTATACCGCGAAGCTGTCGCCATACAACATGTTTATGCAAACGCCCTTTTAAGGTCACAGTAAATGAGTACTATTGGGCTAAGGGATTTTGCCGCCAACAGCACCTTCGGCACACACGCAGAGACTGGTTGGATTTCTTTTTTGAAAACTATGCTTAAGAAAAATGAACAACTAAGGTAGAATCAAATTTTAAAGACAACATAAAATGACAAGCTTTTCAATATCACAGTCGTTATGATGTCGATAAAACCGGTTACCATAAAAATTCAATCTGTCTCTTTCTTATATATAAATGAGCGCAAACGCACCAAGAGCTTCACCGTTATATTCTAAACATCTTATAGATAACGGTCTAAATTTCAGGTTCAAATCAGAAAGATTGAGCAGTATTGAGGTCTGAGAAAGAAAGACAACGTAGTATGCGCAGCTTTAATTGGCTAACATTGATATGGCATTACTTTTAATTGGCTAACATGGCATTAGTTTCAGGTACTGGAGGAAAAAAACTGGAATAGATGTTGCAGGAATAGCTACCGGGTTAGTTTTTCATTAGGATTTTAGCGGGGTTGGGGCAACATTGCTAGAATTTGTTACAAAAGATTTAGAATATGAAATAGATACATCAGCAATCGGTGTTATGGGATGAAACCGCGTGGGATTACATTTAGCGAGGACATTAATAGAACACGTGGATGAGATGCTTACTTAAAATAAAAATTGATGATGTATGTAAACTGAATCTCTGACACCCTAGTTCACGCCCTTACTTTCATCTCACACACACTAAACCAGAAAAATCATATACATTTACACAAAGTTCATCAAAATGATACGATCAAAGCATAGCTCATTACCATATAATATACATATAATCAATACCTGGATTTATATCAGCATATATGGCTGATCTTTGGATCTATCGACAGATATGATCAATGTATTTACTTATCAGCAGGTATGATCAATGTGTGGGTTTACTAACAAATATAATCAATGTATGGATTTATCAACAAATATGATCAGTCTGTTGTGCGTGTGCAAACATGATGGTTTATGAGATTTTCATGTTAATGACACTGACTGTTTGGTGCAAAACCATGTGTATGTTCTTAATGCATATATGATACTGTTAGCTCGAGATATCCAGACCATGGCCACGATTGCTTCCAATGAATAACGGCTCCCCGTTATAGATTTCTGTGATTGTGTATCTTTTACCGCCAGTTTGAGCCTTCTTTGTGTTTGGACGGTTAAATGCGCTACAGCATTTGGAGCCTTTGATGCCCAAAGGAAGAAATTTATTGAAGGACCCTTCTACACAATCCCAAAATTTGAACAAATTGTTCATTGTAGATGCAGAGGACAGTGCAGTGGACATCAGAGTTGTCCTTTCGCAAGAGACTGAAGAGCAGAAACCAGTTGTGCCATACTCAGGTCGGTTGTTGAGGAGCGTTTGGCTGAATGACAGTAGAACCAAAAACATCCTAGCATCAGTGTATCTTGTCGAATAGTTCAAAGAATAGCTATGAGTGCGGAGTTTGGGACCTTATGATCATGGGAGTTTTCGCTGGCTAATGAGCAATTCCGAATTGGCTCGTTAGATTGAGCGGCTAGCAATCACCTCGAACAAATTCACATAAAACATCAAGGAAATGCCTATGTTCTAAGGAAAATCCCTTGTCGCCAGTATGGACAGAGTGTCTCAGAAATCGACAAAATACCCGAAGCCGGTTTGTAAGTGGAGAACGAAATAGACGTCCGTGGAAGACGAAGGTTTTCTCGATATTATTCACCAGGGTATCGGAAGGCGGTCCATATGGGACCAAGTGCTGTCGGAATCAATTGGAGCTGAAGGCTTGCGGAAGTGTTCAAACTTGTGATTTGAAGCATAGGAAGTACAAACCGAGCATCAATTTGGTTAAGAGAGTAATCGTGATTTCCAACTCTTTTTACCGGGAGATGTGCTAAAAGCTACCCATAAGACAGCCACTAAAGGGCACTGAATATCCCAACAGATCTTAAATATGTAAATATGACACGTGTGAGGTACAATTGGCCGTGTCTGCAAGATGATGTGCAACAGCACAGTAATATTTTGGAATGTTTATCGGTCGTAGGGAGTTTGGGAGAAAATATATTTGATCATTGATGTCCACTTTACAAAATTGGTGGACGTTTTGACAAAACCGAATAAAGCACAAAAAGCGAAAACAAATGTCTCAATGTGAATGTGAAAAGACTGAATTGCTGCGTTGCTAGACCGGAAACGTACACATGACGATCAGGAAATCGATGACAGAAGCTAACTAGGGATACATTTCCCATTCATTGTAGATGGAAACAGCTCTAGTCTGGACGATGAAACATATAGACATTATCAAGTTAATTCCAACAATGATAAAAAGTAGTAGGAGAGAAAGAAGCTTGTAACAGACAAGAAATGGCAGAGTAGTCCGTCTTCCGAGACCTTTAGACCGATATATTGTAAATCAGTGCATCCACTGTGTCAGAACTCCCGTCCCAGCTTTGTTGGGGTGGGTGTTATGGGTTTGGTTATCGTTATCTAGAGGTGATCGCCGACAGTGTAACTTGCCCACGACGAGTAAATATCAATAGAAATTGAGAAATTTACAGGTGGAATAGATAAAGAGCTGAGCAGGTATATAGAACAGAATAACACGAGCCCCCGTTACAAATAAAGACAAAATTTAATCAAAATTTCTAACAATAAAGTTCATAAACAAAAGTAATAATACATTACGATTGAAAAATACACTTCTTTCTTTTTGACTTAATTTCTTCAACGAATTTTCAAATGCAAAGAAATGATGATACCAATAGCCGATCTGTTAAGCGATAGAATTTAAATCATCATTAGATCAAGTGAAATATATTGAAAACATTGCCTTGTACAGTTTCATAACCTGATGGTCTTGATTCAGTCCAAATTCCACAGCGACTATCCCTTTTGACTTCCTTGTGCCGGTAAGTCTGGGTCTTCTTCACTTTTGACTTCCTTTTCCAAATTTACAGGTGCCTCGCCTCTTTCGCCCCTTTCAACTTTGTGTCCACTTTGGGTTCGTAATACGTAATATGTAGACTTCTGTAGAGCTATCCGACCTTCCAAAATAACAAAAATAAGCAACCTAAATCTTCCGTCACATTATACTGGGGGATACCTTCCCCCATCCGTTATGTCAGATAAATTCTACCCTACTTCAAACAGATCCTACGGCTATCTAGTCTAACTGGCCATGACAGACCGTAACAACCTAGTTTCACAAAATTAATGGTCAACTAATGGCTATTTCAACATCCCACCGAGACATTAGTTCCAGACTAGTCTCAATTACACAAATGATTTGAAATTCCTTGCAGTACTGTATTTATACAACAATCAAGTGGTTATCATACGTGAACTCATATATAGGTCGGAGAATTCACACGGATTCTCGCATCTCAACTAAAATAAGGCATGAAATTCTAGATATATAATTTCCTATAATAAACGAGACTATACGTTCAAACAAGTCGTCAATGTTTATATAAAGAAAAATATCATTGTACGGACTCAGATAAACGAACTCAACACAGGTATACCATATCAAGAAATAAACTCTACGAACTTAAACAAATAAATCCATGCAAATACAAGGAAATAAATCAAACAAATCATCATAGTAGTATCAATGAATTACATAAGATTGTTGCAAATACCTTGTTTTCCCAAGCTCTCACTTCCAGAACGTGTCTGTCAATTTTTCCAGACAATTGCTTCCCCTGGATGATTTCTACGAGTGAGTTTACTTCTTAACCCACTCGGAGTCTATATAAATTTGTTCTCTTGCAGAAAAAATCGTAGACTGATTTTCAAATTTGCTATTAGCACATTTAAACTGAAGAGTTTTCATGTGAAACCACGCCCCCTTCACAGCGTGACCAATCTGGATGAAATATAGTTCCCGCCTGAACTTGCTGAAACAATGCAGTTCGTCTGACAAACCTTGATTACCCAACTGATTCCTGGTAACTTTCAGAAATGACAGTTTTCCATACCGATCAGAAATTGACCCCTTTCCTGTCCAGTCTAAACAAACGTAACCTTAATCAAAAATCGCTGAACTCATGACAGAGACTGTACCAATCCGTGCATTATGGCAATTTAAACGTGCGCAGAACTCCATAAATCTAATTAATCGTACGCGTGTCCAACTAAATGTGTTCTACAGAGATCGACAGAAAAATTTGTTCCATTACACACTGCTGCATCACCAACATCATTAGAGGGGAACATCTATCGCTATGCGTTTCGGACCTTATTCCTGAATACAGTCTGATAGCAGGACAGTGACTGTTCGCTCTCTCTGTTATCGCTAGAGCACTGAACATCTTCCAGATAGATTGAGCTGGAAACCCTCTACTCCCACCTCTGCCGGGAACAACCACGTACTCAGTCCCCTGCTCTTGCATGTCTCCATTACCTATGCATACTTGGTCAACTTTCTTTCGTGAGCCTCATCACATCTCTACTACCAAGGTACAGTCACATTAATGGCCAAATGACTACATCTGAACAATTTCCAGGAAAACTGATTTCTTCCCAAGATCTACACGTATGCCCCAACTCTCTGCTTCACTGATGATTCACTGTTGGCATGGCCATTGGTGTTGCTCTTGTTTTCTTTCTTTCCCTCTCCAAGATCTCTGCTAGCTGTCTGAGGACATGTCATGCCTCCATCTGTATCGCTATAGTATTAGCGAAGTCTGGCATGCTGTCAATAGACCAGATGCTGGCAATACAACAGTAAACGCTATGTATTCATTTGCGTAGTGAGAATAGGTCACCAAATGCAGTTTTTACTACTACAGCCATACTTTCGTGCTATTTGTAATATCTGAATAAATTAAATGGAGGTGACAAAACGCTATAATTTTCCCACTAACAATTGTCAATACCTGATTAATTTACGAGAATGATTAGGCTCTATCACTGTTCATTTCAACTGAGATGAGCGAAGATAACACCAACTGTCAGTGCACCTGTGAAAGCTCACATAAATTTTTGGCAGTGTTGTTAGTAACTGAGAGAACTGGTCCAATGAGTATAGTGCGGGATTTGCGGATCGAAAGGTACTGTGCTAGATTCTTTAAAGAGAAAAAACAACGTTTTATACATAAATAGAGCACATCGGCTCTTTCTGATCGATTTTCCGTCGAGCATGACAATGTAATTTAACTCAATGGCTCGAGTCAAGGAAGTCATATCGGTGCCAAGAGTATGTGCTGACAACATGTCATTGAAGAGATCATGGGTAACGGCGGTGCACCCATATTTCTGTAAAGTTTTCCCTATTGGTACAGGCTGAACTACTTCCGGGGCTTCCAGCCTATAATTTTGAAGTAATGTCTTCAGCTGGATTACTGTGCAACTTAAGTGATTTGGCTATATTCCGACTGATTTGACGTAACCAACCAATGGTAACATCCCTACCAATTCACCGTAAGAAATGTCGATGGATCCTGTGACTAGAGGTGATCACGTGAGTCCAAAACTCCAGAGATGGCTTCCCCTACATATAAACAAACAAGAGTCAATAGATGGGTTTTTGCCGAACTTTATAATAAAAGGTTACCTTTTAAATGTCAGAAATCACAAACATGAAAAAGAGTTAAATAGATAAAAATCAGCACTTCGATACTTGACTCGAGGGCATTAGCTCATACATTAAACATTACTAGATCAGTTAGACTTGAGATTTAATAGATTAATAAAAATACCTTTGCGCCCTTAAACGACTTTCCACAAAACAATATACATCATCTATGCATTCGTCATCATTTTGTTTTCATTTTTCCTGTAACCTGACTGGTCGTAGGGGAGCCACTGATGACTTTGCGAGAATCTCTCTCCATTTTGTTCTGTTCTCCACTGCTCTTTGGGACTTTGCTAAATCCATCCATGTCCACTCTTCGATGTCTTCTTTCCTTCTCTTCTTCTGCTTGCCTCTTCTTTTTCCTCTCACTGTGCCATGTAGGATTGTCATTGACAGGCCAGATGAGCTCGAGACGTGACCATCTTGGTTTGCGTTTCATTCCGGTGGTGAGCAGATCTTCATATGGTCCAACTGCACCATGGATTCGAATGCGGACCTCCTCATTAGAGACGCTGTCTAAGTATGGGATTTTCCTACGATAACATCTCATCTGTCAGCCTAGCCATTGCAGTTGTTGTCTGTGCAATCCTGGAGAAGACCTCAGGCTTTGAACCTTCATCAGATGCGATAGCATCTTGATACTTGAGGCTTGTCGCGTTGCCCAATTGCAGTCCACTCACTCTTATTTCCTTTTGAATGCCAATGTCGTCTACACAAATGTGGACAAAAAATACAGTTGTATCACTTGACATCACAGCACGGTTATATAAATTAAAGCGGTAAAAATACACATTCTTAAATTTGTAAAATGCAAAGGGAAATCAATATTTTACAGACATTTTACAATACATAAAACGTATACATTGTGGTATAGGTTTTAGTAAAAAGACAACGAAAGACTACGAGGCTAGAGTTATTTTACTTAAGAAACTATTTTACCTTATCACAATCCGTATAGGTTGGAATATTCATTAGTTAACTCAGGTAGGCAATAACGTTTTAAACAGCTCGTAGATGTCCAGTTTAGATGGCAGTTCTGTCTAGTAAATGACTGTCGATAAACAGTTTAGACGGCAGTCCTGTCATGTAACTGACTAGTTTTTGTAGCTGTTTGTCGTCTCGTGTTTTAATAGACAAAATCTACAACCTTCAGGAATGTAATGGTTGTTTCTATGAGATACAGTTGTTTTGTTTTCTTGTTCTATAGTTGAATCTGGTGTTGTAGATGATTCCAGTTGTAAATGATGTAGCCGATACCAATAAAATCTCACTGCCTCAATACAGACATCGTAGCGATATGGCTGGAAAGTTGTTAAAACTACATTAAAATTCCAACACATACGCACACACACACACACGCACACACACACACACACACACACACACATTTTTTGCTTAAAAAACAAACAAAAGAAAACAAAAAATCCAATTAATTTTGGTTTACAAGAAAGTTCTATTGAAATAAATCAATACAGATATTCAATTCTGTGCGGTTTCTGCTCCTTTTCACAGCCCAAGAACGCACGTGTAGTCCAATGCTATAAATCTCTGGGATCTCACGAGATGTCAGTCGGTATTTACACGTCCCTGTCGACGTCACATTCTACATTTCGCGTAGAAACATGACAAATCTATTATTTGAATACGAGCATCAAGAAACAGTCTATTCGAGAATGATGTCATATCCGACTGGTATACTGTGAACAACAAAGTTGATGGGTATAAAGCTAGTAATCCAAACATCTCGGTTCGATATCCGCCCCGGTCAGTCGTATCGGCTGTCTCCGTGTATTAATGGGAAAGGTACTTATCTTATATTTCCTCTACATGATATACCAATAATATGCTCATAGTACCGTTAAAATCCAGTCGTTGTCCACCTACTCATATGTGTCAACAGCAATCCCGTAGCGCATTACTGAATAATGTATTAGCTTATCTGATCATGCCGAATTGACTTAATGTGCAAACCAGACGTTTGTGTTACAGTATATACGCGCGTATAACATTAACCCAACACCGTGCACTGTAAACCCAGATTTTTGTCGGAAAATCATTGTTTAAGATGCTGATTCTTCTCCTGGTTTTATGAGAATGACTCTGATCCATTATTCGATACCATGCCCGTCGTCGCCAACAACGGACAACAATCCGCTACTCTGCTTTATCACTCTCTTTTCATGTATAACTTAGTTGTATCGGTAGAAACAAAAACTTAGGGTCAAACTCAAGCTCAAGAGCTGCATTATTTCCAGTTAAGATGTGTGTCTATGCTATTTGGACTTGTTTGCTCGTTTTATGCGAGTATATAAAGTAGACAGGTTTGTGGAATTGTGAGTTTAGCGCCATTTTTCAGCACATGGTAGGCGATACATGGCGGCCAGTAAATTTGGTAGAAGAAAAACCCTGGAAAACCCCGGGAAGAACAACCTATCCATGTGAACCTAATGACAATCCTTCTCGTATACCTACATTAACCGCTTCGAGACTAGAACCAACGCATACAGAAGCGAGATGTCAATGATCTGTAAAGCGAGCGCCTTTGACCCCTCCGCCATACGGAGCCCACGAGGTAAATAATATTTCAGTAGTGAGCGAACCATTGTTTTACGGTATGTCCTCGCCTAAAGAGATTTGTCTAGAGATTAACATTATCAGACCATATATTCTCAAAGAATTTGTCTCATATTACACCAAAAAATTGGTATGACGTAAAGTATTTTTGAACGGCAACAGGGAATTGCACAATGGAACGAAAGAGTCAGTACTATCATAATGAATCTATTCATGTAACCAGTTATATATGGCAACTTGTTGAGTACGAATGTAAGCCTGCGTTAATTGGAAATCAGCTGCTGCAGCTGTGTGAGGACCGGAATATTTTATGTTAATCAAGCATTGATATAGTATCGGAATTGAACATGTACAAGAATCTCATTATTCTAACGCCCAAATCACTAACCACTCTGATACTATATACTGCCTCTGTATTTATGTATGTATGTATGTATGTATGTGTGTATGTATGTGTGTATGTATGTATGTATGTATGTATGTATGTATGTATGCGAATTTGGATTTTTAACGTAGCTTTAACAATATTTCGGTCATATCGATACGAAGTCTTCAGTGTGGCAGTTTATAATGATGTCCAGCACTGGGGCGTCATGCCGCAGATATGTAGCATTATGTTTGAAATATATTTCTCAAAGTTATAAATCTCTTACTTCTCCTTTCCCCACATACTCTCCCCCTACTGATGATCATACTAAAATCTAGGAATATCCTGGGATATTGGAAGACAAAACTTTTCACGTGATATGTTGATCCGACTATCAGAATCGTGATCAGATATGGCATGAGGACTACTAAACCTTTCATAGTGTTTTACAAGATAGAAGCTAAATGAAATATGCTTTTAACAGGTCTCATTACTTTGCTGGACTTTCATTTTAGCATTTATAAAGCAAATACAAACTAAAGTACCACACACGCAGACACACATGCAAATACACACAGACACACATACATACACACACAAACACACAGACACACACACAGACACAGACACACACACACACACTGAAATTATCGATTCTGGCCCTCACAGAGGAGGGATCCCTTTGCTGTGCTGGTCGGAGAGAAACATTTCCAAAGATCGAGAGAGAGAGAGAGAGAGAGAGAGAGAGAGAGAGAACCCTCGCTACTCGATATTTTAATAAACCCTTTATTGAATCCAACCGTGAATCATGTCTGTCGCTAGTACCATTGACTTTCTAGATTGGATTTCCATTTTGTTTTTCTATTTTGTCCAGCTACTCATTAGGATAAAATTGCAACCGGAAACATAAAGGCTGTCGGTATATAACTCCAACAGCAAGAGTAATGTATTAGTGAATTTCGTGAAGACATTTATACAGAAGCGTTTTGGAAACGTGGAGACCTGGAATATCCTGTCCATACAGAATGATGACCTCTCTACTCAGAAAATCTATCCTTCTACCTCCTTATATATAATACAAAATCGAGTTTGAGTAATGTTCCCTGTTGGCGAATACATTTGGCTTATTTAGATTTCTACCTCCTTATATATAATACAAAATCGAGTTTGAGTAATGTTCCCTGTTGGCGAATACATTTGGCTTATTTAGATTTCCATCTTTAATTCTATCGTGAAGTTTTCAAAAGCTATGATCATTAAACTTACCCAATTTATTTGTAAAGACTCTTGAAAATAAATGTTTATATGCAATATGCGTTGCTTTTTCGGTCAAAGTAAATCTGGCTTATGAGACTGGATCCAACATAAAAGACAGACTCTAAATGGACAAACATTTGGTCACTGGCCTCCTCAGATTCATGTATGGTGTGGCACGTGTGTCAATGAATTCTATGCTTCGCTTGATGAAAAATATTTTGGAGTAAGCTTTTAATAAAATTTAGCCAAATTTAACAAAGTTCTTATAACTTAAGCATGTATATTTTAGTTTAAACACAAAAATGATTTAAATCAAGGAAAAATATTTTATCTAACCAAAAATGAATTATGATTATTAATTGTACTAAAGCATAATTCATTTGTGTTAAGCAAAAACAGAACTAAGCTTGAGCAAAACTAACAATTAGGTAGATTCAAATGGCGATTCTCGATCAGACTGGTAATTACGCAAATATCAGTCTTATCGATTGGTTAAAAGAGACAAATATATGACAAATAACCAAGCACAGTCTGCAGAAATGCACATGGCCATGAATCTAAATCCTCGAGTGGTTACTATCTAATCTTTGCCTTTATAATTATAGACGGGATTTTTAATACGTCGATAGCCGTTCCCACGACCTTTCTACCAAATGACCCCAGACTGATTTTCCAATATTTCAGACTAGAATTTATTATTGAATGATATCATGCAGCAAATTTATTAGAGTTCAAATAAATCTTGTTAATAACCATACAAATCCCCTTTGTTTGGAGTGCAGATTTGTATTGTAATATAGTTAGGATTGGCTAGCAATGAATCGGAAAAACAGTAGATAATTGTTTCTAGGCCCTTTTAATGCCAGATGTTGTTTACGTTGAGCCCATTTTCTCTTTCGGTTAAATGTTTTTACGTTAACGTCAAACTCTCTCCGATTTAAAAATGAAAGGTATATTCAGGAAACTATAATTATACATCAACACCCTACATAACAAACAGAAAGGACAAAGCTTATCGCTGGATCCCACATATATACCACTGACATAATCAGCAGGCTTGGAGAGTAATAATTCGCTCCAAGCAGGAATCAAACCTGGACCGCGAAGAACGACAATTGTAACCTAGCCAAAATGCTCTCTCTCTCTCTCTCTCTCTCTCTCTCTCTCTCTCTCTCTCTCTCTCTCTCTCTCTCTCTCTCTATATATATATATATATATATATATATATATATATATACACACACACACACACACACACACAGGGAGGGGGTGGGAGTGACGTAACTGACTGTGTCCTTGATACATTGGATGGCTACTGAATTATGACCTCAATACAAAACGATTACAGTGATACTATACAAACCTGTTATGAAGAGTTGGTCGTTTAAATTACGAGAAGTTAAGAAAGACTCCTTTTTTTGAGAGATTCTTATTTTCATACATTTACAATTGTGTTATGGTCCATAAAGAACGTTTCCTGTCGGAATGCACACACACACAAGCCCGCTCCTCTCCCCGAAAATGTCTGATGTAAAAGAAACTACCGTATATTCATCTTCTTTTGTTTTAAAAAAATCAATATAATTTTAGAAAACCCCAATAATATTACAAACTAGCCTTCAAGTGATGACAAATTTTATTTTATCATAATAAACGTACGCTAATCTGGAAGTTAAGAGTAAGCAGAGGTCAGATAGAATATTCAGTTGCCATTAGACGTTCACCATCAATAATCACTTGGGTTTACAAATCCTTCGAAGACAGTACCCACCCATTTTCTGAAAATATACTTCACCAATCAAAATAGTCATTACTGATTCTAACAGCATCGTTTATCTCGTTCGGACAGGGAAGGGCATTTGAAATTTAATCGTAGCAGACAAAAATAACTCAGGTGCAATTTCTCGCAGATTAGAGCGATTTTCTGCAAGTCACCATAAATATGCTTGAATCCCGACAGTATTTGGTTATCTGAGCAGAGATCTGACGCTGCGCTCGATGGTGAATTCTACAAAGTGTGCTCTCCTGACGAAGATTCCCGTATAAGAAAATCGTTTTGTACGCAAATAAATCCAGTGTCTCTTTAGTAAACTTGGATGACTTACCAAAAAAAGACCTTTAACGTTGTTGCGCGCAATTATTATGCCAGCTGGATGTGACACAGTCTGTGGATCGGTGTCAGTTTCCAAATCTGGGATTGTATCACTGGCTGGGAAACAATTACAGGACGTTTGCAAATTCTAATCAGCTTCTACGGTCTGATTTTTCTTTTTTTTTCTGTGGCATCAACAAATTCTTTATTCCAATAAACGCGTTTAATACTGTAGTAAATTTAGGACATGTGCTATTTGTATTTACGTCCCCGTTTATAGCTTTGTTTGATTTTAGGGATTATTTGTTTATCATAAGGAGTCGTCTTGGCAAGATAACTCGCAACCCGAGTAATTAGCCCGGTAAAGTCTCATTAGAGCGCACTCCATTAGAGCTTATCCCACTAGAGCCCCAAAAATATTTTAGTCCCATTAGAGCTAATCCTATTAGTGCGCATCCCATTATAGCGCGAAGAACTAGTATCAATAGAGCGCAAAAAAAAAGACAAACACATTTGTTAACTGTAACTTTATATTTATTTTAAATTTAAACTTTCATAGTTTCCAATTCAAACTTTAATACAGTTTCAAATTTAAAATTTACTACAATTAATTATAATAACTCAGATTATGGCTAATACCAGTTATCATTTCAATAGCATCTATGCTCCCATCGTTATACATTTTCGACAGTCTCTGAATGCGTTTTTCAATGTCCAAATATTTCTTGTTAGAACGTACCACTTCTTGTCCTGCAGTGATTTGCAGTCGAGTAACTGCGGAACTTGCCTGCTCCTCACGAATTGCTGTAAGTAGACGCCAGATGTTCGGATGATGTTTGTTGACCAGACGATTAAAGCGGTTATGCCATCCCTCACAATGATTGTTCGTTCGAAGATTGATTTGGTATACATTCCACATTTGTATAGGAATGTTTACCATCCACTGTTTTTCGAAATATTCGAATAGAGGCTCCAAAACATGCGCAGCGGAGGAGCGAAGCTGTTGAAAGATTGTCCGTATAAGCAGTCTTGGTGCAAATCCCAACGCCATCAATTGCCTGACTTGTAACCGAACAGTATCATCTTGTGCATAAGTGTTCGCTAATCCAAGACTTTGAACGTGATGGCAATTAAATCATGTTGAACTTCATTTTTTTCTCCGCGCCCTAGTGTGAATGCGCTCTAGTGAGATTTGTTTGCGCCCTAATGGGATTAGCCATAATGAGACAACAACCAATTTCAGCGCCTCACTGAGCTGCGCTCAAGTGGGATGCGCTCTAGTGTGACCATATCAATTAGCCCATTTCTAGGAGCAGACGTCATAATCTTTGGTATAACAGAGACGTTTTGACATCATGGATTAGTTTCGCGAATTGGACCCTTCCTAAATTCTTAACATAGGGAATTCTCTGGATTTTATTTAAAGTATACATGTTTTAGTAATTATGATTAGGAATAATTCATTGTATTAGGTGTTTAGGTCGTGGTTGCATTGCATCGCGTAAAGTACTAATATTCGGCTTGAAAAGGCTTATTAATAAGTCATACAAACGTGAAACAAGATAAAACAATACAAGTGAAAAATAAGAGATCTGTTTTATGTGGTCATTAGGTAAATTAATCACATTTTCTAAACAATCTAGTAAATATTCAGTACAGAATGTTTTAATTATCGTCTACGAACAAGGGCTGATGATGTAGTATTTTAAAAGTTTCTTTTAAAACTGTTCATTATGGTTGTCGTCTATTTGCAGTAAAACCCTTCTGTCATTGTTTGACTTTGACTAAACCAACCAACAAAGTCAATTGCAGTGGCGTCACTAGGGTTGGTGTCACCCAGTGCGGTAACTCATGGTGTCACCCCATGAACCTCCTTACTGCACAAAAATTCAAACATTTTAGAGACAGTCATTTTGGTGTCACCCCCTCTGATGGTGTCACCCGGTGCGGTCCACCACCCACCACTCCACCACTCGTGACACCACTGATCAATTCGTCCTCTCCGAAAGATAAACATTCCAATGAAGATGCACGATCATCGGACCAATAAAAACAAAGTTGTCGTCCAGAAACAAAAAAAATTGCTGACTGACAGAGAGCTATTGTTAGCCGCTGTGATCTGGATATTTGACGGACTAGTCTCGAAATCAGACGTTTTATTTCGATATACGGTATCAACCTTCTTGTAAAGTTTCATATCCATCAAGCGGATGGAACTCAACATAACAGAGGAAATATACGAAATGACAGAGGGACGTACCGACAGATTGGAAACCATAATAATATAGGTACATGTAAAGAAGTCATTCGAGAAGAGTGAAAATTGGTCGATTCAGAATAACTCTCTAGTAATCTTTTTTTTTTTAGACAATTACACTACTACAAAGACCTTACCTTCAATTTCCGTAATTTTGTTCAGCCAGCCATTAAGATGCAATTTTGTAAACCTTTGATTTCTGGATATTTAGGACGAAAACACCGACTTAATTAGCGACCAAACAAGACATGTAACAGATAAGTCGCGGTCCTTATTATTTTGCAGATAATAAAAAGGCAGGAAAAAAATTAAAAATGTCTAAGCACTAGAAAAGATTAAGATCACACGTAACAAGTATCTCTCTCTGTCTCACTGACAGCCTCATGCACACCTCCCGAATAATAGGAGTTATTACTTCAGAAAGCAAGTACTGCAGAGACTAGCTAAGAATAGTTCCTTTTTTCATCTTTAAAAATAGTTATAGCGTTAAAACAAAGAGCGTTAAGACAATGTCAATAGACAAATGTATTTATAGCGAGTTGATATGTCTACAAAAGGAATTATCAACCAGCAAAGACAGAAGTGGTCAAGATATGTTATCTCTTGATTTTATCGAGAAAAAAAAATGCACTTAGCTTGGCTAGTCATGCGATTGTGTAACTTAGAAGACAAGAGAGATTAAACCTCGCGCAATGTTGGTCCTAGGTAAATATGTGCTCGAAGTTATTTTGGAAATTGGCGGCAAGAAGACGAAATGTACAAAATTTAATACTGACCTGTCTTTATAACAATTATTTTGGTATATATTTAGTAATAATGAAGACATACCTTCTGCCAAAATCTGATAAAGTAACCATCCCTAACCATATTACTTCAATCAAATAACATCTGCAGACTGATTTCAATCTCACGGAGACAAAGTGCGCCATTATTTGTAAGGACTCGTATGACGTCAATAGACGATCAACTACATTTCAAATGGCACTTATTCTAAAAGAGGAAAACCATGATTCTAGCAAATGATAGAAGTTCAGGAAGTTAGTGCATTGTTATTTGGTCATTACGAACAATTTCGGACTATACTAATTACTATAAATCAACTTCTTGAGTGTTATCTAGTTTCCCAGAACTCGCAGAGAGGGCACAACCGCAAAATTAAAAAGACGCAAATAGACATTATGTAGGATCTTAGGTAGAGAAACAAAGCCAGGTCCACGAAATTAAATCCCTTAAAAAGTTTTCGACACCCAGGAAATATATTTGCCTCGTAGAAAAGCAGATTTAATGTACATCGGTCCAAGGTGTTTTATCCCTAGGAACTGGTCGGCTGGGGTTTAGAATGATCATTTTTTTGTCACTGTAGACCTTTACATTCTTTTATACTGAAATTCAACACGAACTAAGAAAAATTACATTCAGAAAAACGCAGCAATCGCAAAACAGTTGATATTCGAAGCCTCTATTGTCGTTTTAATGACTTGGATGTACAGCATGCATCAATAAATTTACTATTTCTCTATCAGTCCCAGTCCGTCAATAAGAGAGCGCTATTTAGATAATTCAAAGAATGGTTGACTCAGTTTTTATCCCTTTAGGCCTTTGTTTTTGTTCGTGAATGAAATACTTATAGACTGCTAAATTTGTTTTTGTTTTCATTTGACTAATCGTTTATTATGAATATCATGTTTACATTTATTGCCGACATCCACAAATATAAAATCTGAGAAATTTTATATGATGATACAACTGAAGACTTATACGGCGCATTGAAAGATAAAACGCGGTAAACCAAATAGTTGCATTTGTTGGAAACAGGGTTTAACCCGCCTATACATTAATTTTTTTTTTAAAAAAAAGACTCGGATAGTTATTTCATTTAAGGGTATCCGTCCTGAATTTCAACCTATAAAATTTCTAAAATGTGGAGACTGGTTGTAACTTTCCACTAATTAGCAAGATTTCGCAGCTTCGAATAACTGACCTTCTGTTAAGTGGAAACAAGTTTTTGCTATAAAATTAAATTCTTTGTATATACAGAATACAAATCATACAGTGAATAATATTTATTTGAAGTGCACCACATCCACCATGGGATTGTGTGTTCCAAAGATTGATCGCAGCAAAATGACAGCGAAAGTGGAAAACTACTTTTTAAATAGCCTCACTGTTTCATTTTCGCTGAGGTTTTGTCAACACTCGTAGAGATTTCCCCAAATGTTTGCTTTTAAAAATTTTCTGGAGAATGACCCCATCAAGGTCGGCTCAGCAGGACTCCAGTCTACTCCCCACACTAGACAAGAACTGTCACTAGTGATTAATACGTGCCAGCACAAGAGAAGCAATACAACTTGGTATTAAACTGTGTCAGAACTACATACACATGCATTACAAAACTGATATTCTCAGAGATCTTTACATTACAAAGAAACAGACAATACAATAATTTATGTATACAAATGTACTTCAGATGGATATTTTAAACAAAACAGTAGATGAAAAACATTGCAAAGTCTCTTTCAAGGCATTTGAAAAGAACATAGATAATCCATTAAGAGTGACGGGATATGATTCTTTACAAGAATGGCAATTGAACGTACCCATTGCCATTTCGTCTTCTTCTTGAAGATGGAGTTGTCAACGCTGATAGTATCAGAAAATCGGACAATCAGACCACTTTCATTGGCAGCAAGATTAGACGCCTTCAAACAATTTATGATATCATATTGAGCACTTACAACAAGAAGCATGTTGGTATTACCCAGGAAATAAATACATCAATTCTAACAGTCAATCATCATAATGTAGCATGTGTACTCGGTTTAACACAGGATTGTGGCATCACTCGTGGTATTCATGCAGCTGAAAAGTGGCTAAATCATCTGGCTGAACCAGAGAAATGTTACTTTGAATGTTTTATACGAAAACATCCCTTGCAATACAAATCAGTGACCAGTGTTGCTTCTGATCCGCATCTGGTCAGCTTACGCTAATGCTACTTGATTTTGTTCCTTGACAATATTGTCAGACTGCAGAAAAGAGCAGATCCTGATCGTGGCTCAAGCCATACAACACAGATATGCACACTACCGATTACAGTGAAAGGGCTTCCAAAAGACAACGAGGTAACTTGAGATTGGCATCTGGAAGAATGCGAAGGTGATCCAATATGTGGTTGTAAAGATTGGATAGTACTGAACAAGAATGATATGGCAAGATGCAGATTCAATCTATCTGAGGAAGAAACAGCCATGCAGATGTTGCTCACCCAACATATATTTTGTGATTTATGCACTATTATCACAGCTTCATCTACATTGCAAGATCTACTTAATGATGCAGCAGAACGGTCTACCATTGCCATCAAAGGCAATGAGATTTCCTCAATGGAGAACTCATTCCAAGATCTAAGCATTATGGAAGATCCCATATACTCAGCCACCAAAGGAGTAGATCAGTCATGTAGTGATGAAGAGCACGCAGAATTGGATGACTTAGAAAAGTACTTTGACCAATCACATGAACTCTTGGATATTTTTTTGCTCATAGTGTAGCTCAGCTGTCCACAATCGAAGAGGTTTCTTCGCTGCCACAAAGAGTGTCTTTGTTCTCTACAAACACCACTGACGATAATATTGATGAACTAGAAGCAGAAGAATTTTCGAATGAATTCGCTTTGATACTTAAAAGCATTCCTATAACAAACACGAGCAGTTCCTCTCTAGCAAGTATACCCTGTAACATCATGCCACATACGTCAACCATGCAACCTGAAGAAGACTGGACAATTCATTTAGATGGTTCGCTATCAAGACAATAATCTATTTCAACAATTTCTTGCTAAACCTTTCAGAAGATCATGAAATATCTACAGAAGGCAGCAAAACGTGACTAAGATCACAGTCTTTCTGAAGTAACAGAAGATAGCACTTTAGCAGAAGAAAGTAACGAACCATCAAAGTCAATTAAACCCTGCCATATAAGAAATATCAACCACCATGCCTTCTCTGCAAACACCCACCTCCAGCAATCGGAAACGATGATGATAAATGGAAACTAAAAGAATCCTTGATGACTTTCTTGTAAAAAGTAGACAGATTGTTCAAGAACAAAGTGAAAAAGACCATATTTTATTTGCTCCAGATCTGAAAATTGCATCAAATTTGTTCATTCTCATGGATGAAAATGTGAAGTACAGAAAGTTCCTTCCATAATTTCTTGTTCTACACCTCATGAAAATCCAAGACTACCAACTAGTTTAGTGCTTATAAGACATGTGGCTTATTCCATCTCCTGAAATTTCTTCAGGATGATGAGGACGAAACAGAGTGGACTAAATTAGTTACCATAACACATATTGAAACAGCAATAAGAAATATCCGAAGGCTATCTTTAACTCTCCATTTGGCAATCTTCGTAAGATTCGTTGAGTGTCTTGAGCCATCTACGGCAAAATCTGCGATAGAACACATGGGAGCGATGTCCTCAGATGATCTTGAAGGCAAATGGGGTGGAAAATATCTTGAATTCATTGATGCAGCTTGTAGGAGCAATGGAACCTTCCTGCTTCATGCATAATTAATGAGGAATTGTGATGAAATTGTTGGACTGTCGATAGCTGAGAGAATTGGTGGAACTCATGGATATAATCTGTTACTTTCCACAGTGAAAGCATCCTTGCCATTTGCGTTTGTAAATGGTGCTGCGTGATATGGCAAATTTTCTACCCATCTTCTATGTGAATATTATAGAGCTGGATATTTCACCAGCAACTCAAAGCCTCACTTTTTGCAACACCACATCGTGGAAAAAGTGATACCAACTTCAGTCTAGATTCTCATCGTGATGCCCTGAAAGCATTCAGACCATCGGCAGCTTTAAAAGCTATTGTTCAAAGAATGTCAGTGATATACATATTATTAAGTGGAGACGAATCGGTTTCAAACAGTAACACCAACAAAATGTACTGTCAAAGACGATGATGAATTAAATAAGCATGAGCAGTTTCTTGGAAACAATATGTGACTGAGAGAGAGCCACAACATGTAATACCAACTATAAGAATAATTCTACGTCGAGGAGCCCTACCGCTCATGAAGATTAGGTACCACAGAACATATATGAATTCAAGTCCACACCTTGTCTGAGTGTGTCTTGGACAGAAAAACGTTGCAAATTGGAAAGTATCTCATCAAAAGATACTTGTGTCAACAGAGCTTGTTTTCACTTGCTGAGCATGACATGCCAAGCCTTGACAATGTTGATGCGCCCATGGTCTAAAAGAACGTGTGAAAGCTGGAAAGAGTGTTACCATTACACGTGCAAAATTTAACCTCAGAAGACTGATGTAAATGCAAAACACGAAAAAAGGAAGAAAATGCTACTGAATCTTGAAAAATTCAATGAGCATGCCACATCAAAAATGAATACTTGTCAAGCTGTTGTCACACCTGAGTGCACTAAGGGAAACGATTCAATGTCCAAAGGTGTGCCGACTGATTTGGTTTCACTTTTGGCTGAGCTTAATACGGACGAAAATAATGAAATCTCACCTAAGGGTGATCATCAAAAGAAGGACGCAAGCTTAATTCTACTTGAAGAGAAGAAAGGCCCTGCTCATATCTCCCAAAGGACAGCCACAATCCCAGTGGAGTTTGCTGGGGTGAAATTTAAAACATTTGGCAGATCTGGGCTTCAATATCTGCAGTACGTAGAAAACGGAGTTTTGAGATGGTTGCTGAAAGAATTCCCGTTTGCATCACATGTTGTTATATGTGAAGAGAAGTATTATTTCACCCCAGATGACCCAAAATCCATGACTAGGGCGAAAAGAACCAAAGAAAATAAAACTGACATCTGCCACTTAAAAGATGACGGTGAGATTATCAGTACAGAAAATATTAGCAAACCTGCAGTCACTAAAACCATGAAAGGGAAAAAATGATCAGCAATTTTCTGACTGGTCATGTGAGAGAACTTTGAAAATCATGAAAGATATCATTCTAGATATAGATAGTGAGTATTATATCAGTGTATGCACATGTGATACTCCTGAGCATCAAAAGGAGATACCATGTATACAGTTTGCTATCTCAGTACGGTCCCATTTTGCATCAGACAAAGGATATGTATGTTCTGAGGAGTTGGACATCAAGCAAAAGAAAGGTGCGACAAAGCTAGCTCAGGCAGATTGGCTTTGGTATATTGCAACCGGACTTAAAGAAGGAGAAAATGTTGTCTGCTTTGTATCGTCAGGGGACATTGATAGTATTCCCATACATATTCTAGCCATTGCATTGTATTTGCCTCGAAAGGATGATGGCAATTTCAAGAATCTTGCCTATATCGTCATCAAAAAGCCTGGAAGTGCTGGTAAGCTCGATATCTACAACATCACAGGAATCGTCAGGGCTACTGAAATGAGATATAATGAAGACAAAATAGCGGTGATTCTGTCTTTCAGTTTCAACTTGGGTGGTAACGACTTTATTCCCAAATTTTATGGGATCTGACACAAAATGTGGTTGAAAAGAATATTTGAAAATGACACCTTCAGGAGCTCTTCAAGAACTGCTCAAGACCAGACTCTGGGCATCTCAGCGTAACCATTGACCCGGAGGGTTACATAAGTCTGCTGAAGAACCTCTACTGCCCTAGCAATCACGATGCTGAAAGACTTTCCTTGGACGAAGAAAGGCAATTAAGTATAAAACTGCCTGGAAAAGATGTAATAAGTCCAAAGTTGTGGATGCCATCCAGTGACTGCATTTATTTTGCAGGAAGAGACGAGATGTTTGAAGATATAACCAATACCTCAGACTTTGGCTGGATAAGCAAGGAATGTATACAATTCTTTCAATATAGCCTCCCTGTTAATTCATATTGGTTAATTGGATCTGTATATTTCGCAGTATACTTGCAACTACATCAGTTTTAGTCATGACGATATGATTTTTGTCTCAATAGATTTTGAACTACTATGCAACGATTTTCATATCAACATTCTATATTCACTTTGGCATTTTACAGAGGGACTTTAATTCAAATTTGCCTTATGTTCTGGTCATAAATATGTATACATGTATAGCCTATATAATTATGTGCTTTCACCATAATAGAACAGTATGTATTGAGTTGTCTGCCATGAAAAAGAATCCTAGAACTCAATAGCCCTTAGCTAGTGTCTCGGGTTTGCTGGACCGTCCTTATATATATATATAAGTGTATCCTCTAGGGTAGAATTGGGGGTCAGACTGAGTAAAACAACTTTGGTATTCAAAACTGGGGGTCAAATTAAAATTTTTGGGATCCCTGAAGCACACACACACACACACACACACACACACACACACACACACACATATATATATATATATATATATATATATATATATATATATATATCACACACACACAAACAATAATACAAGAACATTTAGTTAAGCAAAATGTCCATTTGGAAAGTTAATAATATTATTCATTTAACCTGTTTTTGTTCACACTGTTCATCTTTACTGTTAAGCTAATACAGCATGTAGTGCGTGCGTGCGTGCGTGTGTGTGTGTGTGTGTGTGTGTGTTTTCAGCTGAATCTGAAGCGTATGTGTCATATATTATGATATTATATTTTAAATACAGGTATTTAAATTATAATTAGAATTAAGTCGAGATGGGAGGGGGCATGTCGATGTATGGTCTCAGAAAGTATATATACTTTCTGTGATTGCATACGTTTGGTATAAAAGTATTTTTTCTACTACATTTATAAATGGTTAACTTGTTTTTGATAGACTAAAGAACAATTATCCCATATGTTTCGGTTAACAGGCAGAACGGCATTTTGGGTAGTCGGTTTAATTTCCATTATTGCCTATCTATTCAAAATTTGTTTATTTTCACCAACTTAAAAGACACACTGAATAATTATGTTGATTTAAATCTATATCAGATTTTTTAGATACAAAATATGTAAAATGTATTGTTACGTATAGGCTCGTACAAAAGTAACAAAAGAAAAGAGTGAAGCCAACAAGCTTTGTATATTTTAACAAAATAATTTATTTCCCTAGAAAACAATGTAAAAATGGAAATAGGACTTACGGTTTGTGAATATAATCCAAAAATTTAATCCTAAGATTGAAAAATAGGTGTCCCATCCCTAAAGAGTTCTAATAGAATCGGGGTTCGAATCTTGATGAAGTTCCAATATGGAGGTGATGACGTCATATGTCTGTACTGATGGTAACAGATGCTCGATTGAATCACAGTTTATGTTTCCGTTAAACTCCAGAATAAATTTCCATTGAATATCTTTGTCCCAGAAATTTTTATTAAAAGTACACTTGTTTATTTTTCCAGAGAATAAATTATTAAATTCCAAAAATTAGAAAAAATTCAGAACAAGCTGGCATCAACAATATAAAACACCTTGTACCTTCAAGGTGTTAAGAATACGACTGGCTGGAAAGCTCTCGGAATGAGTATTTAACCCAACTAAACTGTCATTTCATTCCCGCGTGATGGGTCACGTGGTCTCTTAACATTTGAACAACGTAATAAAAAGAATGAAAATTAGCACGTAGGCAAGAATAGCCCTATCTAAGAACCAAATTCTCACACTGAAAATATGTTTAAAAAAAAAAGAAAGACTTTACAGTTCAGCTAACATGTGGGCCGAAATGACCTTGGCAATAGCCAATCGTTATCACTCGATGTTTACAAAATCTATGAGCTAAAAATAGTGCTAATGTAATAGCTTTTACGTTCTATACAAACTGAATTTACAAAAATATATCGAATCCCGAGCAAACAATTATTACAATAAAATGTAAAAACAAAATTAAAATAAAAAAGAATTTTAAAACTAACACACAAGTAATTTAATTACATATACGTAACACTACCCCCATAAAGAAAAGGAAAGATTTATATAATAAAGCTTTCTTTTTACCATATGTAAATTATACATGAGGTAAAACAAAATTACATAAGAAATTTCTCATGAATTGTACAAAGTGTATGTGAAATAATAGTTCTATACGCGGGAAAGTGCATCTGTAATCAAATTGTCTTTACTGTTGAAGTGTCTGATGTTGAGATTATATTCTTGCAAAAACAAACTCCACCTTGATAATCTTTGAATTTTATTTTTCATCTTGTCGATGAAAGTAAGGGGGTTGTAATCACTAAACACAACAACAAGAGAAGGAGCTGAGCTAATGTAAACTTCAAAATACTGTAATGCCAATATTAAAGCAAACATTCCTTCTCAATTGTTGAGAAATTTCTTTGGTGCTCATTTAATTTCTTAGAGAGATAGCATACTGGGTGACCAACATCATTTCTATCTTCTTGAATCAATACTGCTCCAACCCCAACATCACTTGCTTCCACAGATAATTTAAAAGATTGATTGAAATTTGGACTGTAAGAACCGGCGCACCCTTGAGTATCCCTTTTAATCCATCAAAAGCCTCCTGACATTTTTCAGTCCAAAGAAACTTGATTTACTTACTTAACAAGTTTGTCAGAAGTTCAGCAATATTAGAAAAATTGCAACAAAACTTTCGATAGTATTCGGCCATACCCAAAAATCGCATCAGTTGCTTTTTACTGACAGGCACAGAGAAATCAGAGATAGCCTTGACCTTAGCATCTATAGGTTTAACTTGACCATGCCCACAATATGTCCTAGAAACGATACACAAGCACGGCAGAACTCACTTTTAGATAAATTAATTGTCAAATTTGCATCAGTGAGTCTTTCAAAGAATTTTCGAATCGTTGCCAGATGTTCTTTCCAGGTGTCGTTGTAGATGATGACATCATCAATGTAAGCATCACAATTTTCTAGACCAGAGGTAATCATATTCATCAAGCGTTGAAAGGTACTTGAGGAACCCTTCATCCCGAACGACATTACTTTATATTGATAGAGTCCATCTGGAGTCACAAATGCCGAAATTTCTTTTGCTCTTTCCGTTAGTGGAATTTGCCAAAATCGTTTCAGAAGGTCAAATTTGGTGACGTATTTGTCATTTCCAATTTTATCAATACAATCATCGATTCTTGGTAATGGAAATGAATCTGTTTTTGTGACACTGTTCACCTTCCTATAATCAGTGCACATACGGAAAGTTTTATCTGGTTTCGGAACAAGTATACATGGTGAACTCCTATCACTTTTACTGGGCTCTATGAAATCGTTCTCCAACAAATACTGAATTTCCTTTTTTAAGTATTCCTGTTTGAGAGGGTTCATCCTGTATGGGTGTTGTTTCACAGGTTTTGAATCTACAATTTCAACGTCATGAAAAATTTTGTTTCTTCTTGTAGGAATATCTGCGAACAAGTGCTCACATTTGAATAATAACTGTTTAAGTCCATTCCTTTCTTGTTGTTGCAAATGCAAAAGTTTCTGGTCCAGATTTTTCATAAATTCCGAATTCTGATGATTTGTTGCTCCAAGATCAACAGTGTCTGATTGAATGTCTTCACGTAAATCCCCAGTTGGTGGGACAGGTACAACTATATTAATTGCATGATTTACTTGGCTGTCTCTTTCAATATACTACTTTAACATGTTAATGTGGCAAAGTTGTTGTTGTGTTCGCCTGCCAGGAGTATTTATGATGTAATTTAAATCATTTACTTTCTTTTCAACCGTGTATGGACGATACTGCTTGGCCTGAAAGGGATTTTGTAGAACGAGCAAGAGAGCTAGAACTCTATTACTAGGTTGAAAACTCCAATCACTTCAATTTTTACCATATCTTAATTTCGTTCTGGACTGAGTAGAGTGCGGATTTGCTTTTGCGACCTCACAAGCTTTTGACAACTTGTACGTAAAATAAGAAACATAATCAAGAAGATTGAGCTCATTATCTTCATTAGAAAGAAGTTTCTCTTTCGACAACTTCAATGGTCCACGCACATTATGTCCGAATACCAGTTCAAAGGGACTGAATCCTAAAGAACCTTGAACGTACTCCCTAACAGCAAACAAAAGTAAATGAATGCCTTCATCACAATCTTTACTCGTATCAAAGCAATATGATCGAATCATCTTCTTCAAAGTTTGATGACATCTTTCTAACGCCCCTTGGCTCTCAGGGTGGTAGGCAGAAGATTTAAACTGTTGCATGCCTAATTCGTGCATAGCCTGCTGGAAATTTCAGACATGAAATTTGACCCTTGATCCGATTGGATAGATTTAGGAAGGCCAAATTGTGTAAAAACAACTTTATCAACGCTTTTCCTATGGTTTTGGTTTTGATATTCCTCAAAGGAATTGCCTCTGGGAATCTTGTTTACGCACACATAATGGTCAACACATATTGCTTGCCTGACTTGGTCTTAGGTAAGGGACCAACACAGTCTACCATAATTCTGCTAAATGGTTCGTCAAATGCAGGAATAGGTTGAAGATGAGCCTTAGGTATCTTCTGATTCGGTTTTCTTACCATTTGACAAGTATGACAAGATCTACAAAATTTACAAACATCACTTTTAATTTTTGGCCAATAAAAGTGAGCCAAGATCTTGTGATAAGTTTTATTTAGCCCTAAATGACCAGCCAGAGGAGTTTCATGGGCCAAACTAAGTATTTCCTGTCTGTAAGATTTTGGAACTACAATCTGGTAGTTCACTGACCATTCGTCACTAGCAGGTACCTCGGGAGGTCTCCATTTTCAAACTATCCAAATGATCCTGAGTAGGACTAGAAAGAAAAGTCTCCACTTTTAATGACATTGTGAATGAAAGCCGGTTGTTTTCACTAAAGATTTCAAACAAAATGTAAAATAGTACTTGGGATTTAAAAACTAGGGGAATTTAAATTTCAAAAAACAATTTTCTGAAATATTTTAGCCAAAATTCATATATCCCAAGACGAGAACCCCAATTTTCTCCTGTTACGTGTAGGCTCGTACAAAAATAACAAGAAAAAAGATTGAAGCCAACAAGCTTTGTAAATTTTAACAAAATAATTTATTTCCCAAGAAAACAATGTAAAAATTGGAAATAGGACTTAGGGTTTGTGAATATAATCCAAAATTTAATCCTAAGATTGAAAAATACAAGTCCTATCACTAAACAGTTCTAATAGAATCCGAGTTCGAATCTCGATGAAATTCCAATATGGAGGCGATTACGTCTGTCCTGATGGCAACAGATCCTCGATTGAATCACAGTTTATGATGTTTCCGTTAAACTTCAGAATAAATTTCCACTGAATTTCTTTGTCCCCGAACATTGTTTATAAATATAAAGCTCTTGTTTAGTTTTCTAGAGAATAAATTATTAAATTCCAAAAATTAGAAAAACTTTAGAACAAGCCGGCATCAGCAATATAAAACACCTTGTACCTTCAAGGTGTTAAGAATACGACTGGCTGGAAAGCTCTCGGAATGAGTATTTAACCCAACTAAACTGTCATTTCATTCCCGCGTGATGGGTCACGTGGTCTCTTAACATTTGAACAACGTAATAAAAAGAATGAAAATTAGCACGTAGGCAAGAATAGCCCTATCTAAGAACCAAATTCTCACACTGAAAATATGTTTAAAAAAAAAAAGAAAGACTTTACAGTTCAGCTAACATGTGGGCCGAAATGACCTTGGCAATAGCCAATCGTTATCACTCGATGTTTACAAAATCTATGAGCTAAAAATAGTGCTAATGTAATAGCTTTTACGTTCTATACAAACTTAATTTACTGGAAA
>JAECUM010017561.1:0-77135 GCA_016617855.1 Megalonaias nervosa | reverse complement strand
ATATATATATATATATTTTAAGGTGTCGAATTTTGAATAAGTATGGAACCTTAAAATTGAATTCATTGTGCATTAAAAGTTTATTACAGTCAAGCCAGCAAGGTCTTTGTGAAGGGTCACTTCGACCTTTCCTTCATGTCAGTTGTTAAACTTGAGAGGCCAGCATCTACGGCTCATTTAGAGTTGACCCGGGCATCACAATGCTGTCCTGAGAAAGTAAACATTAAAGTTATCGACCATAACTGCTTGATGTGAATCCCATGTCAAATAGTCATTTTCAAAGGGATGTTGATATGCATCGTATTTCTCAGATTCTAGGCTGTCAAAACCTGATGAAAGAAATAATTATCTTGGGGAAAAATTAGGAACCGCTAATTACGATTGGTCAGTGTAAATTAAGGCATAATTTTGAATTTAAAAGTAACGACCTTGGTCGAATTCTTTAGTCCGAAAATTTCCTGCGAGAGGATAAGATTTGGCTCCGGGGAAACCTAAAGGATAGTGCTTTCCTCGTTAAACAAGTAAAGGGGACCAGGTGGCTGTCTTGTAAGAAAAGACAGGCTTTAGTGCTAGGATGCACAATTTCTGAAAAGAACAGCATTGAGGTACGCAATTTTAATTTTCATGTAATTTTCTATGTTATTTGTCTTGTTTATGCAAATGTGTTTGATATGACTAGGATTCATAATATGTATCGTTTATTCGATTTCATGGAAATCTGTTTATATGCTAGAGTTGTTTATGCAATTTATTTCTTTAATTTTGCAGTTACTAGTTCATTGATAGAATTGACTGACTGCATGCCATCCAAATTTTCAGATGTGTAGGATTTCATAGAGTTATATGAATTAATTTCCTTTGTCTGTTAGGGCGATACTGATTATCTGAGTTAACAATAATTGCATATGTATATATGATTTTGTAATGCTTAAAGAATCTTGTAGGTTAGGGATTGCTATGAGCTAGAAGTTAGTGAATCTTATGCAATAGTAATCGATAGTATGTATCTTATCGAGTGGAACTGACTAGGTTGGATGTCTAATGAGTCATATGGTAGCGTATGAAGAGAGATACGGGAATGTTATATGCACCGCTCACATGTTAATTTGTGGTCAGCCGTTGTGAAGCGAGAGTGATGATCTATCAAATTAGGTCAGACTTGGATGCATATTACAGGGGTCGTTTGTAACTAGAGACAACGATTGTACCTTACTCAAAATACAGTCTAAATCTGTAAGAACCATTAATCGTTAAGGTCACCTTATGTCAGAATTTATGCAGTGTTTGGATAGCTAGTTTATGCTTTCTGAGTAACGAAAGCAAGAGAATTTTATATACGTATAGAAGATGTTACATATAGAGATTTAGTGGTAATCTTGTCATTCAAGGAAACAGCTCCCAGAGGAATATCGTCCTTCTTTGACTTGGACAGAGACTGAAAGGACATCAGATCCGAGAGAGAAGAGAGAAGTGGGTAATATTAGAAGGTAAGAAATAAAATAAATTAAAACCAGTTACCCACCCACAACACCTGCCCATTTTAATTATGGTAACACAACACCTGCTGTTATTACATTGCTGAATTTGCCAGTCTGGCTGGACATGATGACCTATTTCAAGTGCCAAATTTAATGTAATACTATTTTCAGCTGGATCCTCTAGTGCAGACAGGAAGAAGTCTTGACAACTTTTTGAGCTGATAACTGGGTTCAAACGATCTATGCCCTCGCTCAGGCGTGACACTGATTGAAGGTAAAAGGATGAGAATGTGAGATGAGAGTGCCAGAAGGTTGCTTTCATAACGTCATCCAAAGAAGAATGATTTATAAAGATGCAATATGCAACAGATATCCGTGACGTAATGGGCTTTAATTTTCATGTAAGAGATATCTCTCTCAGCGAGAGATGGAGTTCGTGGCTGCTGAAATATCTGATGCATCTTTTTAGATGCAGAAAAAGGACGGTTACACCCTGTTTTTCTCTTCTGATTTAGATAACTAGAAACGTAATACTCTGGGCAAAAGCGTCTATCTTCATTATCCCCTGTACAGACACGTATGAGACTGGTGATTTCAAATAGGAACAAACTCTACTGAGGTAGCTACTTCTTGGCCAGAAATGTGGCATCGCAAGTCTTTGAAGTAGACTTCATTCCAGCGTGAATGATGTGTTTGGCAGTTTAGCTCAAAAACTGGTCCTGGTGAGTAGATGGAAAGAGCCAGGCGTGAAGAAGGAGAATTTGAGGTTAGCTGCATGGATAATCTGAGGTTAGTGGCTCAAGGATGATCTTCTCTGCTGTGACAGCAGACTCCTCCATATCAGTAAATTCCTGGGATCGTCAACCAACAGGACGACTTGATCGTTTAATTACAATTACTGGGGCCACGGGGGAGCTATTAGTATGAGCAGTGACTTAGAAGGCACAACTCTGTGAAGAACCTGCAGGATTTACTCTGAAAGGTGGGAAGGCATTTGCATACAGTTGATCCCACCTCAGACTGAAGGCGTCAGCTGCCTATGCCATCTGGTATTGTACTGGACAGATATAAAGAAAGAACTTCTTGTTCAGCCTGTTGCTAAAAAATATAATATTCCCCACAGACTGTGGCAGAGACCATTCCATGAGAATTACTCGCCTGTCTGGACATGCTGTCCACCCGAATATTTCTTTGTCAGGAATGTGGTGGACTCTGAGAGTGATCTCCTATAAAGCTTACCAACGGGGATGATTTCAGACTTCCAAGCAGAGAGAAGGGGCATGAATGTCCCTATTGACATCTGAGGTACGCCACAACCGATGGGTTGTCCTTAGCGACCATGATGCAGTGGTGTATTATGCAGATCAAACATCCCTTTAGTGCAAAAGAAAATTCCGTATTTCCAAATTTTGTGAATAAAACACTTTTCCAAAGACCACAGACCCAGCAGAACTACTGCCTCCTGCTCTAGGTGAGCTCCCCAGTCTGAACATGAGGCGTCGGTGTACAGGAAGGAGGCATGAATTGGAATGCTGGTCAGAAACCTTTTCTGAATCTTCAAGATGGTGTCGAAATTTAGATCCTGATGGAGAGGGTGCAGAAACCTTCCTTAAGGGAATTAAATTTACTGCAAATCCACAGGATCGAAAAGGGGGGGGGGGCATGAGGCGTCGGTGTACAGGAAGGAGGCATGAATTGGAATGCTGGTCAGAAACCTTTTCTGATTCTTCAAGATGGTGTCGAAATTTAGATCCTGATAGAGAGGGTGCAGAAACCTTCCTTAAGGGAATTAAATCTAATGCAAATCCACAGGATTGAAAAGGGGGGGGGGGGGCTGACAGCGAAATCTTTTCACCTGGTAGTGCATTGAGAGCAAGTATTTAAGTGATTCTGTTAGAAGGAACACAGACTGTTTTTTGAGAAGGGGGATGAAATTCATACCCATGTAAATGAAATTCTGAGAAAGGAGCAGGTGCTGCTTCTTCTGGTTGGGGATTAGGCCTAGACGAGTCACTGTCGTCTAGAGAAAGATCATTAAGAATTTCACGTCTGAGGATGTTGTGCATCAATCAGCTGCCGTAGTACTAGAGAAAGTGAATCTGTAAGGACCTTTAAACAGCCTTGGTAAAGGCTCTGGGAATGGATGCTAGACCGAAAGGAAGAAACCGAAATTGAAAAATATTCTGTCCCAGACAAAACTGCACGAATTTCCCTTGTCCTGGGAAAATGTGGTGTGAACATCAGAATCTATGGAGACCGCCAAGTCGTTCTGCCTGATGTCATTTCTGACTGAATGGATCTATCCATCTTGAAACGCTCTTCCAGAAGAAATTTGTTCAATGGGAGAGACCAGGGAAAAAATCCACGACTTTGCATGTTTGTAACCCCTTTATTTGCATCTGTACTTAGAAGGCTGTAGGCCTCTTCCCAACAGAGATACTAGTTAGGACTGATGGAACCAAATGGGGATTCTTGAAAGAAGTGGAGGGTCCTAAAGGAACCCACACATCTTCCATGGGTTTGACCAAGTCTCTGAAAAAGGCAGTGACTTTCTGCTAAGTCCCATACCTAATCTGGACAAGGATGACAAATGAGACATACATATGCCATACATACTAATTATGTTGAGTAGGGTGTGTCCTAAGCTGACTGTTTATGATCACATTTATCCACATCTTGATGCATTACTGAATGATGAAAGGAAATAAAATAAATAACACTAAAAGTCAAACAACAAAGGCTAAGATATACTTACCCTAACACCAGTAATAACAGGGATAAAAAGCATGAAGTGCCACTTTGCAAGTAAGGTTCTCAAAACCCTCAACCATCTAAAGAAAAGGGGCTGAGATACCCAGAATAAAACAAGGACTGTGGAGAAGAAAAATACAACATAAACAAGGATGCAATTGACTGCAGAAATACCTAAAGACAACTTAAATCATGCAATGTTGAGTCCCCACCACCCTTACAAGAAAAAAAATTTAGTGTATGGAGCTGAAGAAAAAAGGACAATATTTTGATTGTCAGAAGTGTACTATGATACCAGATTGGGATCAAACTGTTTTTTATTCTAGACCTATAGTTACTTACTGGAGGAAGGAATAAACCAGGAAAAGACAACAGAGCAATAAATGTTGGCAATTACTACTGTTATTAAATTCTGTGTTTTCAATAGGGAATATGTTCTGACATCACACACCAACATAACTGATAAAATATCTAAAACAGGATGGGAAACGTCAGATGATCTCAGATTACCCTGTCACAATGTCACAAGGGGTTAGGTGCTATGAAACACACTCAAAACTATATGCCAAGGACCTAAGAAGAAATGATGTTTGAGATGTAGTATATATATATATATATATATATATATATATATATATATATATATATATGTAGTTTCAGGTGTGCATAATGACACCAATATTCTGGGTAGTACAATGGCTCTCCTCTATGTCTTAAAGGACAGCTAAAAAGGAATTATAAATTGTAGTTACATGTTTACCATTTCAGTAGTAACTGATAAATGCCAGTACTAATAACACTGTGCAAGGGACTCAGGTATTAAGCAGTTGTCATTTTGGGCAGAAGTTGAAAGATGATGGTCAACCATAACAATGTTTTGCTGATTTTGTACACAACTAGGTTAAGCGGGGAATTAATTATTGTGCTGTGAGCAAGTTTCAGAGTATACCATACATGTCAAGTCTTCCAGACTGTCGGGTAATCTTTGACTTTGATCTATTGATTTGCTGACAAAAACTTCCAGAAATCACAAATCTGACAATCATATGTATTTCAAGCTAAAACAACATCTGCCAAGCATTGCCAACTAAAACATTCAATTGACTGTTTCCGACTATGGTAATCCATAAAGCAAGTTGTTACTGACCTAACAACCAATCAAATTGTAACTCCTGACATGCGCTGATGCTTTTATTGTACATATGTAAGTTATTTTACTCTTCAATATTTCAATATTGAGTGATGTGTCATGTTGGAAATATAATAATTTTGGTACCATGTTGAAACATACGCAAATTGACTAGAAGAAAAATATGACCTGAAACAAAAGAAATATGTAAATATGTTTGCAAGTTCAACAGTGCTTGGAAAGACGAATTTAAGTGTGTGAAACGTAGTGAAAATTAATAAAGTGAAGAAACTATTATTCATTGTAGTAATTTACTTAGTTTTGGTACAATGTGCACTTTCACGCTTAAATTTATGGCAAAAATGATCGTTACACTAATCTCCCTGATTTAGACCCAATCTCCTGGATTGTGAACACTGATCTATCTGATTTGGTCCCAGAAAGCTTAGCATATATGGTATAGAAATAACTGTGCTATTACTTACAGACACAAACATGAACTACACAGATTCATGGATAAAGAGTGGTCCTTATCAACTGACAAATGACCAAAGCCAATAAAAATGCAAGCTCATTATGACAGCAATTTTAGAAATATCAAAGTTTTTCTTTCAGAAATTTTATCCTACTTTGAATGAACTACAATATGAAGATATTCAACAATGAATTTATACACATTATATAGTGCAAACTCTCTAAGTGTCAGGCTATTGGGGCAGTCAAGTCAAAGAAGTATAATCCAAGAAATGTCATTATATCATGGATCATACAATGCCTGGGACGAGACTGGCTAGTGATCCAATGGAATTTTGAATAAATAAAAATTGACTGACAGAGATGGAGCTAAGTGGAGTTTGGGGATTCATCATTTGAGAAGCACTGTACAGGTTTTGGTTTTGTTTGGTTTGGTGCTTTACAACACAGCAACACAAGTAGGTTATTTAGTACTGAGGCAATTGGCGTAAAGTACCTTTTCAAAGGACACACCACATTAGCTGACCCTGTCTGGTCCATTGGTGGGATTTGAACCCACACCCTTTCGGTCTTGAGTCCGACATGTTAATCACTGAGCCACCACTGTACATATAAATCATAAACTCTATCCAGCTGTTATTTATGAAATTTAAATTCAAAGATACAAGTATTTTATTTCTTTCATCTGTAGCATCTGGAACTAATTTATTAGCCAGTTCACAGACAAATGATAAAACAGGATAGGTGGGTAAAAATAGTCCAGGTACAGAGCATATGGCCAGAAAGACTGAAGAAACAAACTACACATTGATTTTACAACTTATATTTAATGCTGGAAAAAATGTACACAGTTTCCTTTATTACAGTCAATTAATATCACACAAAACATATACAAAATGTAGACATCATCAACTTTGATATTTTCTATATAAACAAATTACAATGAGTGGATTAAATATATTATTAGGAATAGTCATTTCTGAAGATTTTTCCTAGTTACTGTATATACTCGCTTATAAAATGAGTCCAACTGCAAACTGTATAGACCCAGATTTGCCACTGCATAATACACCTGCAGATCTGAGTCTGTGCAGTTTGTTAGGAGTAACCAGTAGAATAAACAACACAGACCCTGATCTGCAGGCACATTATAATACAGGACATGAGGATCTTTGTTGTTTGCAATTTGACTTGAGTTATAAGTGAGTACATATGGTATACATTCGCATGCTTGTAATTTTATTAGCACTGATTTTATGTCACATACCTACTACAATGACCTAAATACTCTTACCAATTATGGCGAACGCTGCAAGGGAAAGTGCACTGTTGGAGAACAAAATAAGTACTTCAAGTACTCACTGAAGGTGTCCTGGAAAAAGCTGAATATCAACAGTGCCTCATGAGAGACCCTTCTGTAAGACAGTTCATCCTAGGTCAAAAAGATCACATCTGGTACCCACACAGCAGAACAGCAGAAATTGCTGAGGTGAAGAGAAAATATGCCAGTCAT
Source organism: Megalonaias nervosa (assembly GCA_016617855.1). Classification (NCBI taxonomy): domain Eukaryota; kingdom Metazoa; phylum Mollusca; class Bivalvia; order Unionida; family Unionidae; genus Megalonaias; species Megalonaias nervosa. The sequence continues at coordinate 69,790 of JAECUM010017561.1, read as the reverse complement.
AAGGCCAGAGCTGTCAACACCTCTACTTCTACACCAACCCTAGTGTGCTCCACATGTGGGAGAGACTTCCATGCCCTGATTGGCCTCACCAGTCATCTCCACACACACCACATGACAACAGACATCTGAAGCTGTGGTTGTGATTTACATCAATAGACAGCAGTGTTATTATTACCAACCATTCTAATACAAATTCATTGATTTTATAAACGCTGTTTTCTTGACCACAAAAGGCAGAATCATACTAAAATTGTCTCATTATATCAAACACCTTGCTACAGAGAACATTCAACAATGCTTCCTAATAAGCAGACATTAAATGGATGGGAGTATCCAAGTGCCCAATTTGCAAGTGAGGGGCACGGTAACCATCCTTATAAATGTACTAGCACCAGGTTCTAAATTGCTTAGTACAGTGGTGACAAAATGGCATATTAATCCCCAGTGGTGGCTAAATGCAGGATATACATAATTATAATTCTAAAAACAGTAAAACCTGTGTTATTAGAGCATAAACTGGGCCAATATGCATAGTGAAAATGAGCTGTAAGCTGAAATAAATATTTTAATACTGGGTCTGATTTTAGCCACAAAGCAGCTATTTATAATTTTCAGAACAGTATGTAATACCTGAGTGAGTAATGGGTGGAGGTTCCATTTCCAAGTGCTTTCAATGTAAATACAAAGCTTCCTCATTAAAAAACTCCTTAGGCAAGACATAAAAGTGTGCCACATTATAAGTGAGGTCATCTTAAAGTGAGGCAGATTCAATGTATAAAATATATATATTCATCCCCAAAATGGAATCTATGACCACACCCAAGTTACATGAGGGAAAGTGCTATAATGAAGCACCTTATAATGAGGGACATTTGAAATACAGAAATATGTATGTTCTGACCAGAAAATTCCTCCAGATGCAAATATTGCTTACTATCATTGAGGTGTTTAAAATAAAAGAACTCCACCCATAGTTGAGTTTAAATTTATGAGTGCTGACATTTTTGGCGATTCTTTGTATCAAATCTGCTGTATCAACAAGCAATGATATCAAATTACTGAGCATATTGATGGATTGGATCCTGGTTCACATACTGCTATAAATAATCTAATGATATTTTCTATATTTTATTTTCTTTATGTCACCAGAGAATTTATATTAACATCTGAAACAGTATATCAGAAATTATTGTGATTTCCTTTTCAAGCATTTTCTATTATTGTTTCAAGGATTACTATCTGCGTAACAATATCCAAGGGAAGTAACTACATTCAAAGCTAATTATTTCCCTAAATTTTAGTTGCCTCCCTTGACATATAACACTTACAATAAAGGTCTTTAGATTTGTAATTTATTACTAATTTTTGTAAGCCCATAGTTTGTTACTATTGTTAGTAACACAAACTATATTTGGCAAAAGAGAATGGACAACATGTCATGAGCATGGAGGGACAGAAGGTCCTTCAAGCCAAAAACACAAACAAGGGTTCTTTAAAGCTCTATTTATCACCATCAACTGTGCTATTATTTGTATGTTATATTTCCTCAAAACTTTTCAGACAAAATCATGACCTTGTTGATGTTGCTGCTGCCACATCTCTTGCCACAGGAAAAGGTACATATGTATCTCCCCATCTACTAAAGTGAACAACAATTTACTGCAAACAAGTTATGTATTCTGCATCTTAAGTATCAAGATGCTGGCTGTTGACTATACATATGCTCAGCATATTGCCCAATATTTTCTATTATGAACAGTAGCTACAGACAAATGCTGATCTTTAAATGGACTGACCTTAATTGTTGTTTATGTTCAATGATTAAAACTGAGAAGGAATATTATTTTTAACTTCAATCATCTCCACTCATCTAAATTTGCAGGAATGCAAGTTAAAAGTATCTATTAACTTATCAGGAGTTAGTCATGAGTACATTTTCATCTATAATGAATTTTTAATGCATGGGAATGACTGACATTTGCCTGCCGGTATTGTGATATTATGATATTATGATTGCAACAGGAATAGCATTTTCAGAGTAGATCACCATTCGCTGTACAGGAAAGGTGAGTCAAAAATAAAATCACAGCTACACAGAAAAACCATCTCTTTTGCAATACAGTACAATTTTATGGCTAGTTTTGATGTGCACAATAAATAGGGTACACTGTAATTAAGACATGCAGCAAAAGTTATTCCAAGTATTAAAACTGTAGAGCTTAATGGAATTCTTTCTGATTACTGAACAAGTTCTTAGATCCAAACCATTGGGGGATATCCCATAATTTAGACTGTATGGAACTCTCAGTTCATTTTAGGAAAATCTATTTCTAATAGGTCTGAGACTGTGTATGTTATTGGACAAAATGAGTTAGCTCCCTTGTGACTGTTCTTCTGTCTGTTCCAATTCTTCAAAGTCCTTACTGGTGTGGAGGGCTTTCTTCATGGCAGTGAGAACAGTGACAGAAGCAAGTAGACTGAGTGCTGTCTCTTCATAATCCTGGTCCTGGAGCAGGGAGACCAGACCATTCCACTCCTCCTCTGTTGTTTTTGTGTCATCTAGAACTGCTGCTTGGAATGCACTGATTTTTGCATCATCTGCAACATACATGAGAAAAAATGTAACAGTCATCCAGTGATAACATGCTGCCTTGGTCCCTGCTTATCTACTGACTCTTACTCAATGGTCCAGTACACTCTAGGTAAGAATACCAAATTTCATAGAGACAGCATAAATGGTTCGAGTTTGCCCCAGAAAGCAAAAATGGATAATGGATTGAAAAACAAACAGATGCATACTTGCCAACCTTTCATACATTGTTGGGTTTATTTTAGACTCACAAAGAGTATTTTGTGGTTCCAAGGCAGGAGTGGCATGGAGTCAGTGCTTGTGATCCAAATAAGCTAAACTGTATAATTAACAGGAAGTTGTTTACTGCTGGCGCGCGTGCGCACGCTCACGCACGCACGCGCACACACGCGCGCGCGCGCGCACACACACACACACACACACACACACACACACACACACAATGATAACCACACAGACATTAAATAAAAGAAAATACACAAAGTTTCTTTTTCTTAAGTTTCATTGGACTGTGAAATACAGCATTAACTTGTACTTGCTGACTTTTCTGCTCTCACTAGTTCATTAGAGAGGCTGAAGGTGAGGCAAGTGTCATTACTGTTCATCTGTGCAATCATTAGAGACTGGATGGTACTGTTGTTCAAACTTTCCTGAAGATCTTGTTTGACTTTTCTGTATATTAAAATATGCTGTTGCTGCATCTACCCAATGCCAGGTGTCATTCCTATGTCAATGGGTGTCATATATATTACATATTCCTTCAGAATGTCTAATGTTGAAATTGTGTTTGCAGTACATGAGACATATAAAATGCTTCCCTTACTGCTGGGCTTCACAAAGTCAAACTCTGACAACCAGGAGGTCTGAAATTTAGTTTTGCTGAGCTCTGCTTGCTTCATAGATGGCTCATTGTTTCCTGAATAACAGCTATGTTTCAACATTTTCCTTTAAAAATGAATTATAGTTTCTCACTGCTATTTATACTGCAGCAACTAATGAAATGTTTTGCATTCTATATATGGAGATAGAATCCAAATTGAAAGAAATGTTGCTGCTTCTCATCAATGTCAATAATCTTTCATGAGGACAGCTTCAAGATTTTCATTTAAAAGCAACAAAGTGTATGAGCCTAATTCATTCTCCCACAGCATTGCTCAAAGGAATAACACACAAATTTACCATAACAACTGTCAATTAACACAGTAATAGGTGGAGTACTGGTTGCTTATCTATAACTGCCTCAAACTTTTAATAACCTCTATGACAATTAACTGTATAAACTACCCTAAGATGATATATTTTTATCAACATTCAGCCTAAAGCTATGTGAATCATGACTGTTTCATATTTATACAGGCTATGGGTTATGGGTATATACTGATGTACCATGAAATGTTTTTCTCTCTTCTGTTTTTCTCTTAACACAATTTACTGGAAATCATACTTTTATAAAAAAGACTGTTTTCCTGGGTTGTATGAAAATTAAAAATCATGTTTTTCATGTGACATGTCATGATATGGCAGGTATGTAGATGAAAACATCTAAAATATTGAAACTAAAGAACTGTTAGCAAAAAGCACATACACAAAATAAGTCTAATATGTTGACCAAATTTCATACAGATTTCATACAAATTTCATACAGATTTCATACAAATTTCATACAGATTTCATACAAATTTCAGATATAATTTTTGCATTTTGACTTAGAAATGAAAGTGCTGATATGGATGGATAGATGGACAGATAAAAACAAATGCAAATATTGAAGCTGAAGATTTGAGAATAGCAAAATGCACATCTAGACCACTAATATAATATATATATATATATATATATATATATATATATATCAACATTCAAACATATATTGGGGGCCCAGAGTGGCTGAGTGGTCTAAAGCGCTCTCCATTATGGATCACTGCCATCTCACCTCTGTCTGCGTGGGTTCGAGTCTTGGATTTGGCCAATGTGGGTATGTGAGAAAGCTTGCCAGTAGTTTCTCGTGCGTCAGTGGTTCTTTCTGGGGTTTTCCCGGGTTCTTCCTCCACCATTAATACTGGCTGCCATGTGTAGCCTATCTTGTGCTGAAAAATGGCATTAAACCCTACAACAACAACAACAACAACAAACATATATCTTTAAATTAACAGTTATGGTGCTATGCTCTGGAAATATGTGAGTCTTGGAAGCCTTAGAGAGTAGAATTTTAGGGAAGTTATACTTATGCAATAATTGGGAAAATACAAATTACAATATTCAGTGTTTCATACAAAATTTGGGGACAAATTAAAAGATAGTAAATTAGAATATGTTAAAAGTTATTAATGTTACAGTGTATATCTAAATCTTACAATGCACTTACATCTCTACTCCATATGTGGTTAGGCTGACTTGACATGCTGTAGAATCAGTGTTTGATGACAAGGTGTCACATGTGTACCATCTTAGCTACAGAATGTGTAGGTCTGTGTTAGATGATATGGTGTCACATATGTGCCATCTTAGCTACAGAATGTGTAGGTTTCTGTTAGATGACAAGGTGTCACATGTTTGCCATCTTAGCTACAGAATGTGTAGGTCAGTGGTAACTGTAGGTGTCTGTACTATTCAGGAATTTGGACATTTCAGGAGGAGAAATAATGGTGAGGACATACAAACCATATGGTCACACATAAGGTAAATCTCCATGTAGCCAGACATATGTGTGTACCTCTGGTAGGGGACACAATAGAACACGTAGAACACAAACTAACTCCTCCTTCCTGAAGCTGAGTTGACCAATAATAATATACAATATTTTTTATTAGTCACTCAGCATATGAAGTTACATTGAAGTCATAAGGAAAAAGTCACTTAATCAGTTAGTTAATAAACTTAGTTTAGTAGAGGGATGACCTTGCATGAAGTCATCAGTTTTATCAAAGTAGATATAGAGGAGTTTTAACATGAAACATAGACAAATGACATGGAGAAAATCTATAATATGCCATCTATGTGAAAATATATTTTGAACTTGTTATGGACACCATGAGGTGGGCTGATGATATATTAAAATTCTATGCAATGTCTGTCTATGAATAAATATACTACAATGATAATTTGCAAGCTAATTACCTGTGCAAATATATGCAAACAAAAATCTCCCCTCACTGCGTGACATGTATCATCTTTTCATTTTTCTACAAAACTAAGTTATATTTTAAAAATTTTATTATGTAACTATAATTTCCCAAAAAATTCATTATTTAATGGATGAATGGATTAATAAATGGACAAACATTGAGAATACCAAAAGGCACTTTAAGACTACCAGCCTAAAATGTCTACCATGTTTCATACAGTTATTTTAAATGATTCTGGAGTTTTGCCCTTTAAAAAAGGAACAGATAATGGATGGATGGATGGATGGAAAGAAAAAGAAAAAACAAAAGTTATTAAAAATGAAGAATAAAATGAATAGCAGAAAGCACATCTGGACCATTAATCCAATACGTGTACTGGACAATTACTCCAATATGTGTACTGGACAATTACTCCAATATGTGTACTGGACCATTAATCCAATATATGTACTGGTCAATTAATCCAAAATGCCTACTGGACCATTAATCCAATATGTGTACTGGACAATTAATCCAAAATGCCTTCTGGATCATTAATCCAATATGTGTACTGGACCTTTAATCCAATATATGTACTGGACCATTAATTCAATATGTGTACTGGACCATTAATTCAATATGTGTACCAAGTTCTGCTGAGATATCTTCAATGGTTTGAGAGTTATGCTATGGAAACAAAAGTGTGGATCATGAATGGATGGATGGATGGACAGAAAAATGGTTGAAATATACAAAATACTGAAAATGAACAACTGTGAAAAGCAAAAGGCACAAATGGCCCCTACATCACAAAACTTTATTCAAAAGTTTGCTTGAAAATATCTGGAGCAATCAAAATGACCTTATTTGTCAGTCTGTAGTAAGATTTCCATATTTTTAGTAAACTGAATTAAACATTCATTATTTGAAATGCTCAGCAACATTTATTACTCAAAAATGCTGAGTAATATATATTACTAAAAATGCTGAGTAACATTTATTACACTGAGTAACATTTACTGCTCTGGTGGCCTAGTGGTTAGAGCGTCTGCCTCAGATGTGGGAGGTCGTGGGTTCGATCCCTGGCCAAGTCATACCAAAGACTTACAAAAATGGTACTACCTGCTGCCTCATTTGGTGCTCAGCATTAAGAGGTTAGTGTTAGGACTGGTCGGCCTGGTGTCAGGATAATGTGACTGGGTGGGACATTATGCTACATGTCTGCGACATGATGCCCCAGTGCTAGACATCACTATAAACTGCCACACTGCAGACATCATAGCAATATGACTGAAAAATTGTTAAAGCTATGTTAAAAATCTAAATCACACACACACACACACTGAGTAACATTTATTACTCAAAATGCTGAGTAAACTTTGATGATGGAGTGGTTTGGATCACTAGTCCAATATATGCATCAAGTTTCATACAGATAACCTTGAACTGTTTGTGAGTCATTATCCAGAAATGAAATTGTGCGTAATGGATGGATGGTTAGAAAAATGTATGAAAACATATAAAATATTTGAAATGAAAAACTGTTAATAGCAAACGATAATAAATATCATAGAAGTACTTAGAATGGTTTAAAACTAATACTCTTGAATGAAAGTGTGGATAATGGATTAATGGACCAAAAAACAAATGAAAACCAAAAATACAGTGAACTGAAGAATTGTGAATAACAGTAGGTGCTAGGCCACTATTCCAATATGTGTACTGAGTTTCACAGAGATACCTTTGACAGTTTGAGAGTTATGCTCTACAAGTGAAATGTTTAAAGACAGACAGATATAATAATTATATCCCTCTCTATTATATACTCTGCAGATAAAAACGAAACTAAATGTTGTTACCATTAACAGCTGGCTTAATTAAAGCTAGTACTATTATTAGCTTCCTCAAGTAATGGCCAATGAGGGACTCAAACCCACAACTTTCCCAAATGGAGTTTGCAGTCATTCTGTTCTAAATTGACTTATTAAGTACATAGTTTATTTTCCACTATAGACAGCAAATATATGAGTTGGACTGTCCATTTATTTATTTTAGATACTGATATTTGTATTTTTGCAAACAATTACATTTTTGTAGATATATACATTTATGGTTTGGGGAAGGGAGTCATAGTCTCTTTACCAAAGGATCATTGTTCATTTAAAATCACGATTTGTTGGAACCATGAGATGCACAAAAACTGGTACCCCATTAATAATGCTGAATTCACTATATATGTATTGGGTAGGAGCTGTGGTATGGCACATGTATTGGGTCGGAGCCATGGCATGGTACATGTATTGGGTAGGAGCCATGGTCTGGTATATGTATTGGGTAGGAGCCATGGCATGGTACATGTATTGGATAGGAACTGTGGTATGGTACATGTATTGGGTAGGAGTCATGGCATGGTACATGTATTGGGTAGGAACCATGGTATGGTACATGTATTGGGCAGGAGCCATGGCAGGGTATATGTATTGGATAGGAGCTATGGCATGGCACATGTATTGGGTAGGAGCTGTGGCATGGTACATGTACTAGGTAGGAGCTATGGTATGGTACATGTATTAGATAGGAGCTGTGGCATGGTACATGTATTGGGTAGAAGCCATGGTATGGTACATGTATTAGATAGGAGCTGTAGCATGGTACATGTGTTGGGTAGGAGCCATGGCATGGTACATGTATTGGGCAAGAGCCATGGTATGGTACATGTATTGGATAGGAGCTGCGGCATAGTACATGTATTGGGTAGGAACCAAGGTATGGTACATGTATTGGGTAGGAGCCATGGTATGGTACATATATTAGGTAGGAGCTGTGGTATGGTACATGTATTGGGTAGGAGAAGTGGCATGGTACACATATTGGGTAGGAGCATTGGTATGGTACATGTATTGCATAGGAGCTGTGGCATGATACATGTATTGGGGTGGAGTTGTGGTATGGTACATTTATTAAGAGCCATGGAATGGTACATGTATTGGGTAGGAGCCATGGCATGATACATATATTGAGGAGAAGCTGTGGCATGGTACATGTATTGGGTTGGAGCTGTGGCATGGTACATGTATTGGGTAGGAGCTGTGGTATGGTACATGTATTGGGTAGTAGCTGTGGTATGGTACATGTATTGAGTAAGAGCCGTGGTATGGTAGATGTATTAGGGAGGAGCCATGGCATGGTACATGTATTAGGTAGGAGCCATGGTATGATACATGTATTGAGTAGGAGCCATGGTATGGTACATGTATTAGGAGCCATGGTGACTCAGTATTTAGTAATGGATTCATTATAACCTGTTGTATGCAATCTTTCTAAAATCTAATTTTTGTACTTTATTGTATGCAGTTTTTCATAATGTCTGATTCTTATACTTTATTTTATTCAATTCATACCATCTAAGTCTTATACTTTATTGTGTACACTTTTTCATAATATCTGACCTTATACTTACTGTATGCAGTTTTTCATACCATCTAATTCTTATACTTTATTGTTGGCAATATTTCATACCATCTAATTCTCATACTGTATTATATGCAATTTTTCATACCAACTAATTCTTATATTGTACTGTATGCAACTGTTCATACCATTTATTTATTAGGCCATTGTCAACCCACATAACCATAATTATTTTTGGCCCTCTAGTTTTTCATGCAGAAAAACACATTTTATAAGATTTTACAACCACCTTATATCCTTGCATGTAAATAGAATCCAACTTCAAATAACATAGACCCAGATGTGCTGTTGTATAATGTAATGGCAGATCAAGGTCTATAGTGTTTGTTCTACTAACTAGTCATAACTTCATAGACCCAGATTTGCTGGCAGATCTGAGTCTATGCAGTTTGTCATTGGATCTGACAATACATATTGTGAATGTACTAAGAATACTAGAAGCTGAAAATTATAATAAATTGTTTATCTGTAATTCTTCATACATCCTTAAAAATAATTCATAGGAAGTGCATGACATGTTAAGACAATGCAATATATTTTTCCTTGTAAATCCCCTAACTTTTGTGAGTGAATGCACATTTAGCGGGTGTGAATGAAACCAATGCATCTCACCAGGTCATGGCATAAATCATGCATGACTTAAATGTAAAGAGGGCTATGAACAATTATAACCATAATAAGAGTGATGTTTGAAAACTTAGTTAACTTACCAATAGATGATGTATTCTGTAATTCCTGGATAAACTGTAAAGCCAGCTCAAAATTGTCCTCCTGCAGTAGTGTTTGGATGACCACACCAACTGGGAGGGGTCGGGATGACCCACGGGGTTGGCCCTCCACTAGAACATGCAGAAGCTGCAGGGAAGGGCACACACGCAAGACATGGATGTAATCATCATGCCTGAAATATGCACTTATCGGTTAAATTCAGAAAGTGGATAGACGCTTAAGTTTAGCAGGGTTCTACTGATCTGTCCTTTTTAATCCAAATGATATCTGTACATTCCAGAGTAAAAAATTTCTATCAGAGGCAGCTGTAGCATCCATTAAGCCTATCTGGTATCTTGAAAGATCTGAGCAGAAAACTAAAATTTAACTTGAAAATCATCCTTACAGCAGATCTATATGATCAAAATTTATTGTACTTTTCCAGGGTTTAAACTTAACAAATTTCAATTTTATGAATCTCACTTTGTTACAAAATGTAAATTTTGGAGTTCAAGCTTGAAAATAAGTGTTGTATTCAATAAATCATGGGAATATGTGACCCACAGTTAAAAGGATGGACTATTTGTTATTTAGCAAGTAGTGACCCAAAGTGGATTCAAGTCTTGGGTTTGGCCAAAGTGGGTATGTGAGAAAGCTTGCCAGTAGCTTCTCATGGGTCAGTGGTTCTTTCCGGGGTTTTCCCGGGTCAGTCCTCAACCATTTATACCGGCCGCCATCTATAGCATATCTTGTGCTGAAAAATGGTGTTAAACCCTACAACAACAACAACAACATTTAGCAAGTATATAAAGGAAGTATATTTATATATAGTAGTCTGTTTTACAAGATATCATACATAATAAATCTGTGTAGAGAAATGAAAGGCAATGAAATGTCTTTTCTCATACTGCAATATGTTTTAAGTAGGGAAGAAAACTCTTTTAATTGATATAGTGGAACAATTGAAATTAAACTCTGCAATGTCTCATCAATATACAGCTGCATGTTAAATTTGGTTGAAATGCAACAAAGTCTACTTAAGGCATACTGTGGAAACCAAAATCAAGACAAAAGTCAATTAAGAGTCACAACCCTGTAAATAATGTCATGGAATACTGGTTACAAGGATCTGGTATTTGGAGAAGTAATATTAATGGACGCTGGGTAATAACTCCATCAAAAATGGATCTGAAAAGATGAAATCTTTAAAGATATATCTACATATGACAGGAAATTCACAGACTAAATGGCATCCAATTGTGTGAGAGGGTTGCAGAGCTATGCTGGTTAAAAGAGGTGTGAACAAATGAGTATATGGGCAATGGACTGACACAGATGGATAGATGCAAAAGGCGATTACTATAATGCTTTTGCATCTCAATGCAGGGCAATCATAAAACTTGGTATTGGAATTTAGTGTGACAATAATGCATCATACCATATCCCAATGCAGGGCCCTAATAAAACTTGGTATTGGAATTTAGTGTAACAGTATTGCATAATACCACATCCCAATGCACAGCCCTAATAAAACTTGGTATTGGAATATATATATATATATATATATATATATATATATATATATATAGATATAGATATATATATATAGATATATCTGTAACTGTCAACTCCCCACAACTAAATGGTTCTGTTTCAAAGTCTTGGAAAGGCATGTCAACTGGTTCATGAACATCTAAGTGGCTGCAAAAGTTTATATTGGTACCAGAAAACTAATCATTAGTACTCTTGAAGACACAAGTGCTGGCTTTTTATTATATTTTTGGTGGGGACTGCCGTATTCCCTAATGAAGTCAGGTGTTAAAATTGTTCTATGTCAGCCTTACAGATTTTTTTTTAAGAAAGATTTTTTTATAATGAGTGAACCAAAGTAACTGTGATAGCCTTTACCAAATACAAATAAAAAATTTCCAGCATTGTAGAACACATGTCCAGAAATACCTGAAAGGGGCTTTATTTCTGGCAAATTCTATTCCAGCTTGGACTCTACCCTGGCGCAGGTAACACACCACTGCATCTCGATACTGATGTAGCCGCATAAAAATGTTCTGTGCTAGAGCCTGGCAGTTCGGTTTGTGGGAGTGGTTGGCGATCATGTGACCAATCTCTGAGCTCAAAGTCAACCTACAAGCAAAATGTTATGATACAAATAGATCTTGTGTATTCATTAAATATGAACCTTGTGCAATGGCTTTTAAAATGTTTATCAATTACCTCTCTTTTGCATGATCATACTGGTATGTTTATGTATACAGATACTCTAATTATAAGTGTAAATATTTATGAAATTGCGAGTAAACCAAATTATGACATGTCAAACATTTCAACTTGGCATACGAACAATGTTAAACTTATGAATTCTCCAAATAAAGACAGTTTTATTAGCTGGTACAACTCAAAAGAAAGAAGCAATACAAAATGATCTTTCTGTATACTGCAGAGATGGCCAGGTTGACTGTATCACTCATGAAACTCATGTAGAGTCACAGCTGATGACCGTCTATCATGGAATAAACAAATATACTCAGTATGTACCAACATTTCCTTCAATTTATTTTATTTTATAAGAAATAAGGACTTTTTAATGTCAAAATCAAGAATTACTTTTTACAATTGTTTTATGTAACAATATTTTGATGTTATACCAATATTTATGGACGTTGTTCATTTGATCCTTAAAATGCAAAAAAAAAACAGTGGCTAGAACTCTTTTAAATGAAAAATATTCAACATCCAGTGAAGCTTTATTTAGAAAACTCGAATGGTTACATTTAAAAGATAGTCAAATAAACAAATCAGACACCATGTACAAAGTTCATAACAAATTAGACACCATGTACAAAGTTCATAACAAATCAAACACCATGTACAAAGTTCATAACAAATCAGACACCATGTACAAAGTTCAAAACAAATCAAACACCATGTAAAAAGTTCATAACAAATCAGACACCATGTACAAAGTTCATAACACCAGATTATTTGAATACTTTCACTCCAGTCTCAGACATTCATCACTTAATCTTAAGCTCTTCTAAAATAAATTAACAAAGTTTCCAAAAATACAAGACTAAAATGTTTACAAGAATTTTAAAGACAATGGTGTTTTAATATGGAATATCTAACATTAAATTTATAAAATCATGTACAGCCCATGCTGCTTGTAAATACAAATGTACAATATTCTTTTAACTTCAAATATTTTTGTTTACAAATGTGTTGTATTCCATTGTCTCTAGCCTGTCATAATACAGGTATCCACTGACATACGTGATTTCAACTTACACAGATTTTGAGTAAACATGATTTCATATAAAAAATTGTTATACTTTAATTGTTTTTAGTGAAGAGTAAAAATAATGAAATTATTTGTCTAAAATGAAAAAAGTAGGATTTTGCAGATGGCTAAGATAAATGATCTTAAAATTAACTGAATTTCGTGTTTTTCAATGAAAACTGAATCTCATGTTTTTCAATGAAAACTGAATCTCGTGTTTTTCAATGAAAACTGAATCTCGTGTTTTTCAATGAAAACTGAATCTCGTGTTTTTCAATGAAAACTGAATCTCATGTTTTTCAATGAAAACTGAATCTCGTGTTTTTCAATGAAAACTGAATCTCGTGTTTTTCAATGAAAACTGAATCTCGTGTTTTTCAATGAAAACTGAATCTCGTGTTTTTCAATGAAAACTGAACCTCGTGTTTTTCAATGAAAACTGAATCTCGTGTTTTTCAATGAAAACTGAATCTCGTGTTTTTCAATGAAAACTGAATCTCGTGTTTTTCAATGAAAACTGAATCTTGTGTTTTTCAATGAAAACTGAAGGCAGTGAAACCAAAAATTTCAAGTTATACCATTTTGAGGTACACAGTCATTCTTGGGAATGCATCTATCACGTACTTATCTTATGTAGTTCATGCATTTTATTGTATATGATGTTTGTGAATACAGGTACATTTGAATGTATCATGAAACTATGTGAAAGGAGCCGTTGTCTCAACAGTCCATTGAGAACAAATAAATTTTATTATTATTATTATTATTATTATTATTATTATTCCATGCTATAGGCTGCTTGCTGCTCATGGCATATTGTTTTATTCAGAGTTTTTATAAATGTTATATTTAATCAGCATAAATATAAGATTCAACTTGTCACAGCTGTCGTGTGATAAAACATGTTTCAGAGGCAAACTATATTATAGCTTGGCTAATCAACCAGTATTGCATCTTAGGGAAATAAATAATGCTGTGCAATTTTATAATTATATTCACTATGAGTGACCAAATTGAACAGTGGTCACAGACTACCTCATCATTAGTAATCAAGCTTTAGGTTTGTTGCCGCCAGTTACAGCATCAAGTAAAACTGGTCAAGCTATTCCCATCCCTGCTCCTGTAAATTAGCAGGACAAGAATGTTGACTCCATTCTTCTTGAGTGTATATTCCACACATTGGGTATACTGATGGGTCTCTCCGAGCAAGAACCGAATCAGGAAGACATAACTGTTCTGTGTAAGACAAAAGGTCAATTCTCTTGTCTACAAGGGTATATCATACAAGCAGGTGCATACAGGTGGATATCAGATTTACTGATACCTTTCAAAGCACAGTTTTGTTCTGTGTTTGGGTACATTTAATATGCTTAGCAAATGGGATCTGCTTACTGCTGCTTGTCCAAACTCATCCCAAAACTTGGCAGGGCTTGATTTACCTGTCTTGTGTAATCCAGTGGGACAGAAGGTCAATTCTGTTCTCTTTAAGGGCACATTCCACACACTCTGCAGAAAGGTGAGCATTAGGTTTACTACTGCCTGTCCCAGCTGAAGACATCAAGGCATCACAGAAGGATAGCAAGGGGGAGCGCCCATTTACTCTCTTCTTCACATCTGGAATGAAACACTTATTTGTGTAAAACTTAAAAAAACGCACCTAATTTGTGAAAATATAATTTTGTACATGGGCAGTATAATGAACTTAAAACATTTCATCTCTGTCAGTTTTAGCTATGAAACTGAATTAAATGAAGGCTCTCTCTGACAGGCATGATTAGGATTATCGGCTTGTAACGTACAAGTATTTAACCTGAGTAGTGGTATTTTCTCCACAAAGATGATATGGTATTAAACATCATTTTGGTAAATCTAAAGAAGAGTTCCTACATCAACAATCTACCAGAAAAACTTGGACTGTAAGCTTTAAATGCTATGCATGTACCACTGAATCTAATGTAATACAAAGGGCACATTACAAATTAGCATTACAACACATTGTTACCATAAGTAAGACAGGAGGAAACTATTTCAAAATGTATCTAACATTGGATGATTGCAAGACACATTACCAATACTTCATTAGAAGATTGCAAAAACAATAAAATGTTTATAATTTTACTTAATGACCCTGACTTTCATTACTTTTTGTACAAGTTGACTTTGTAATACTTTGCAGTGACTGCAAGGTGTTAAGCTATGTACAGTTCAGATTTCAATTATTACCGGCATTAAACATTTTAGCTGAATTTCATCTCCATCGTTAAAATATATTTTAAGACATCTTTTTCTGGATGTTGTGAATTAAAAAGCATATTTTAAAACAAATGGTTACCATATCTTTATGCGTTTCACATTGGTGTGTGTGTGTGTGATTTCGATTTTTAACGTAGCATTAGCAATTTTTCAGTCATATCGCTACGATGTCTGCAGTGTGACAGTTTATAGTGATGTCCAGCACTGGGGCATCATGCCGCAGACATGTGGCATGATGTCCCACCCAGTCAAATTATCCTGACACCAGGCCAACCAGTCCTAACAATAACCTCTTAATGCTGAGTGCCAAGCGAGGCAGCTGTTAGTACCATTTTTTAGAGTCTTTGGTATGACTCAGCCGGGGTTCGAACCCGCGACTTCCGCATCCGAGGCGGACACTCTAACCACTAGGCCACCGGAGCGGTTATTTCACACTGGAAATGGTATTTTGATTTTTTGTAGAGTATTTTTCTGCAACAAAGTATCATCCTAGGTATGGATTTTTTCTTTCTGAGAAAAAAGGTACATACCTATCTGCAAGTTTAAAGACAACAACTGAAACAGGAGTAAAAAGAATAAATCCCAAATGGGAATATGCAACTGAGGTACATACAAGCACTTATTCATTACATTCCCAAGTTAGGAAGTTGTGGTAGGTCAGTTGGTAGAGCTACATGCCTACCCAGGCCAGCAGCCATTGGCTGCATCAAGGTGTCCTGGGGAAAGGCACTTGGCTCCCATTTACTAAACATGATATAGCCAATAATGTGTAAAAAAAAAGTGTCGTTAAAGAAAAAATTAAATAAATGTTAAATATTTTTGCCAGTTTCAAAATCGCAAATCTCCCATCACCCATAAATATGTTTTTGTTGCAACCAAGATTCCTAATGAATGCAAGAGAAATGGTTGACAAACTGCCTTGAAAATACACGCAACAAGTTGTGTCATGGTAAGATATACATGTAATATATTAAGCATCATTCAAAGATTTCATTTGTGCTGATCAATAAATTACATCCCAGGACTCTTTTAACACACCACTGAAGAGTGATTTGTTACGTTGTCAGCATTGGGAAATTTTATTACATATCAAAATGATTTAAACATAAGGAAACAAGGAAAGTCATAATAGCTTCTCAGCTGTAATTTACTTTTTATACACACTTATAAGTTGAATCAAACTGCAAACAACAAAGATCCTGATCCACTCTAGTATAATGCACCTGCAAATCAGGGTTTATATTATTTGTTCTATTGATTACACCTAACAAACTGCATAGACCCAGATCTGTCTATGCATTATGCAACTGCAGATCTGGATCTGTGCAGTTAGCAGTTGTAGTCATAAGTGAGCATATATGGATATTTTAATCTTGATGTTAGTTTGGAAGAATAAAAGCAAACAAAACCTTAACAATCAGCAATCACTTGTTTAATGTCCATAACCAAATTATTTCCACAGAGAAATTTTGGCCATTCAATTCCCTTTTTTTTATAATTAAAAGTAACAACTGAGTTTAAAATAGGTATCGAACTGCATCGGGTTATACTGAGTGCAATAGATGCATGTAACTGTCTTTGTTCCATGTACCTATTTGATGCAGAGTTATTTGTAGGATAATGTTTGTATACTGAAATTGCAATCATTATTTTATATAGTCTTTTAAACCTGGCCATTAAAACACTGAATTATGCAGTAATTTCTATGATATTTCATATTTAAAACCCATCTATTTCCATACAAATATTTTTGACTGTGAACAATCTTTCAACTTCTACCATAAAGTTTGTAATGTGAATAATCTTTCAACTAATACCACAAAGTTTGTAATGTGAATAATCTTTCAACTAATACCACAAAGTTTGTAATGTGATTAATCTTTCAACTAATACCACAAAGTTTGTAATGAACTGTTCATGCCCAAAGATACTCAATGCTTTTATAGTTTTGACATTATGTGATCAAAATATGGTTTTTCAACTGCAAAAAAAAGTTAAAAATAAACAAAATTGTTCAAAAATGAGCTAATGCTGTAGAAGAAAACATAAAATGCAGATATTTATTTCTAAGCACCAGGAATAAACTTGAGAAAGACATCATCTGGTCTTATAAAATTGTGCTACTGTGTTAACTGTCATTTAACTCGATATGTGATTTTTTGAAATGAAAATAACTGCATCTCAATCAAGAGAAATATACACTTTTATCAAGTCTGTCTTTTGGACATGGTGATAGTTATGCAGGTAAATTTTCGATGGTGATAGTGATACAGGTAGTTTTACATGGTAATAGTAATACAGGTAAATTTTAGATGGTGATAGTTATATAGGTAAATTTTAGATGGTGATAGTTATACACGTAAATTTTTGATGGTGATAGTTATATAGGTAAATTTTGGATGGTGATAGTTATACAGATAAAGTTAAAATAGTATTAGTTATATAGGTAAATTTTAGATGGTGATAGTTATACAGGTAAATTTTAGATGGTGAGAGTTATACAGGTAAATTTTAGATGGTGATAATTATACAGGTAAATTTTAGATGGTGATAGTTACACAGGTAAATATTAGATGGTGAGAGTTATATGGGTAAACTGTATATGGTGATAGTTATGCATACTCGTAAATTTTTGATGGTGATACTTATATAGGTAAATTTTAGATGATATATTTTATACAGGTAAATTTTAGATGATGATAGTTATATAGAATGTTTGATGGTGATTGTTATACATGTCAATTTTAGATTCAAAGGAAGGATATGTCTGATAAACTGCCCCATAAATACCTAAATCCAAATAGTAAGTACTTCATTTTTCTACATTTTACTCAGTAGAATCAACATTTTCTCACTGGAATGACTGGTTTGTCTAAAGTCCTTGAAGAACACAAAAACTGTTTGGATCAACATGAGTTTGGATGAATGGATTTAGGTTACTATGAATTCATTCATTTTTGTGGGTATACATTTTCATGGTTTTGCAAAGCATATTTTGATCAGTATTTAATTTTGTGGACTGGAGAAGGGGTACTATTGTTTCTAGAGATGACTCATGGGGGTGGGGTGGGGTGGTTGAGCCAGGCAATAATCAGATGAATGCACTGTTATGAGGTTGCTAGAGAACTCTCCTGATAAAACCTTTGAAAAATACTAATTTTGTTTTCTTTTATACCACACATCTGTTCTTATGCCCAGCGATTCCTCTGATCATTATTCAATAAATCTTTAAATCTGTGGTTTGTAGGAACCATAAAAACATTCAACTGATGATGTGTCCATATATCCACAAATGCCAAGACAAAATCTGTTAATGTTGTCAGCCACCTATTGAAAGAAAAGAATAACACTGTTGCTCATTTAACAAGATTGACTGTACCTGATTTGTGTTGACCAAGAATTTCATAACTGCAGTACTTATTAAAAAACCTTTTTAAATTACCTCATACTAATATAAAAAAAATTTTCTCCAGTTTTTAAGTTGACTTGCAAATGTACCTCCCTTTATGATACATTTTTTTATTTTTTTATTGTTTACAATTACAAATTGATTAATGCTTATCTTCACTACAAAATGGCAATTAAAATTGAATAAATGAACAATATGCTTCCTTTCAGTAATTTTTATAAAATTAATAAACAATAAATACCTAAAATGTTATAAATACATTTAAAAGTATTCATCCACTTATAGATACATTGGAAAACCATATTAATTAATACATAAACCTGCAAAATTCACTATAACCTGATGTTAATTTAGAAGTCTGATGCCAACAAAATGTTCTCAAGGAATCTGAACGTAGTATTCAAGTATTCATTGTATATTCTATTGTTTCCAATGACCCACTTTTACAAATAAAGTTTTTATAATTTTTTATGACAAAGATTTCAACATTTTAAAAAACTGTTGTTTTCTTCCTACATGAAAATTGTTTAGCATTTTCAAATTAAGTAATACTTTATAAACTCAAAGTTTTCAATGCCACATAAAACAGTGATCTTCATGGCTCATAACTTTAAAACTGATTTGAATCAAATCACAACATGAACACAAATAAGTACTATATACACTTGCATAAAAGTCAGAATCAATCACAAAATGAAACAACTGACCATGATCTGGCATCACATAATGCACTGGCAGAACAGGGTCTATGTTGCCCCTCTACTGATTAGTTCTAACAAATCAGCCAAGATGTGCTGGTGCATTATGCAATGGCAGATCCAGGCCTGGGTAGTTTGCATTTGGCTCCGCTTATGTGTGAGTATATACAGCACTTTCTAAACACACACACACATACACACACACACAAAAGCAACATGTAAAATTCCCGTATATGAACAACACAGCTGATGTAAGAAAAGCACATGCATTAAGCCCACTGTTATTGAAACTGACATGATCAAACGGTTCCTGATCCAAACTTTGCATCACATTTTCTTATAAATATCAAATGGTGCATGAAAAATGCAGGGCCTTGAATGAGAAAATCATGTGTGTCACCAGTGGTTCACCTAAAAGCCACCTGCATGAGAAGTTGACCAAGATCTGGGCTGGTAAGACATCTTCTGTAGAAATTTATTCCAATGCTGCTGACTGCATATGTTTCAGGGTTTCTCTATTTTGTAACATATTTTCATCAATATCTTATAGCACATCAGTATCACTTGCATACCGTATATACTCACCTATAGGTCAACTAAACCTACAAACAACGAATAGCCTGATCTGCCATAGCATAATGCACCTGCAGATCAGAGTCTATGTTGTTTGTTCCGCTGATTACTCCTAACAAACTGCACAGACCCAGATCTGCTGGTGCATTATGTGACTGCAGATCTGGGTCTATGCAGTTTGCAGTTGGACTCGTCTTATGAGCAAGTACATATGGTATACCAAAAAGGCCTCAATGTCAGAAAGTTGGTAAAATTCTGTTTAGCCTTTTCTTTTAGATAAAGTTGTTTATGTTTTTGTTTTAGTAATGAGAGTAATATATGATGGCAGATTAGCATTATTTGTATAAATATGAAAGGTCTTCATGCTAGAACACTGTTAAATTTGGTCACATTCTTGAAGTCATTTTTGAGAAGTTACATTTTTAGCTAAAGCAGATGTACATGATGATAATAAGCATCACTTGTATAGCCCTTCAAGCCAGGATGTTTTCTGAGCACTTTGGAGAATTCATGTCAAAGTTTTTGCTATTTTTAGTAACTGTCCTAGCTTCTTTGTAGCAGATATTGAACAAATGCACCCACATATTGTGGTGGTCCTGCGTTAAGTGTTTGATATTTGTAGTATAATATCATACAAGGTATGGAGTAGGAATCATTTGAAATTCATTTCAGGCACAGTGTCTTCACAAAAATGGCCATAACCAGCCTGATCATGTAAAAATATATCTGATAGAATATGATGATGTGTCATGAATTCTAAGATAACATTATGATATTAGAAGTTCTTACTGTGACCAACTCGTATCTCTGATAGGATGTCCTTAACTGTCATGCTGATATCAGTACTTAATAATTACAATTTGTAAAACTTTCCTTCTTATTTTAATAAATGAATTAAAGTGATAAAAATTAGATTCTGTGTCATAAAAGATTTACAGTCAGTTACTGTTAGTTACTGAAATGAACACCATCACTACACTGTGAACTAGTCTCTGACAAAAGATAGTGTTCTGATACTTTGAATATATTAGACAATTATTGCCTGTACCAGTTATAACATTTAAAACATACTGAGTAAGTCTGTTGTAAATCAAGAGAAGTCAAATATCACAATTACTGTGGTACATGGTAAATTTTGGACATCTTTAAAAATCTTTTATTTTAAGGTTTGGAAGGTAAGAAGAGTGGCTCCATGAACCTTGGCAGTTTTCTAAAGTTTTCAGCAGTGAAATTGCAGTATAGATGAAACATAAGTACATCCACTGGAAATTTCTTTTACATGCATCTCAAGTTTGACAAGAACAAGTCTGTTCATTTTTTTAATGCACGAGTTTTTGGCCCTTAAAGTTTGAGATTTTAAACTTCAGAAATTTACATTAACATTTACCTGAAATCTTATAAAATGTTTTGAAGATTATCTGAAAAACGTCATAAACTAGTGTATGTACAATAAAATCTGGATCATTTATTTTTGATCTGAGAGTTCCCCACCTCAATGAGCCCTAAATTTGTCTGAAAATTATTATATGCAACAAAAATCTGTTTTAGGGATGCCCAATGGTGTTCTCAATTACAGATTTTTCATCATAAAAATATATTTCTTTTTTATAAGAAAAGACGTATTTCACACCAAGTCTTTTTCAGGATGAGTGAAAAGATAGTGTTATGAATAATTTTCTAGCACTAGAAATCTACATATATGTTTGAATTTTTCATAACTTAATTATGGACCTAACTATATTGGAACCAGAGCCTGGTTCCAGTCCTTGAAGACCCCAAGGAAAATCTCTGTAATCAAAAGAGTCAAATCTGAGACATCAGAAAATTATGTAAAAATTGGAATTACATTATATGTGAGTTAGTTTGAAATTTCTTTTATTGTACATATAGGTAATAGTTAACATAAGGTGTCAAGTTGATAAGAATGGACTAAATTGTAAGACTGATTTGCATGCGTAATTGTACAATTGATGTGAGCTTGGCAGATCAATGTATTGATGACATAATTAAAGTTTTTAAAAATGCATATTTACACAATTAAATCACTTAAAAGAAATGTTATATTTATATTCCTGATTGACTGATTGTAATTGTTATCTCCCTTCATCATACATTTTAACTTTGCTTCAAAACTTAATTAATGCCCATGTCGATCTCTACTGCAAAACATTTGATTAAATTTATACAGGCATCTGCAAACCATGTAGTTAGACAGGCAAATATACCTGCTATAAATTCCTCTCAGGAAATTTCATATTGGAGGTGAGCAGTCACTGACATACAAGCATATTCATTTATTACATATAAGCACACTAGATTATTCTGTATGCACATTTAATAGCTTCCTTTCACTTCCATCTGGCTGGGAAAAAAACATATAAATAGGCAGAAATAAACATCTTAGTGTTGTTTATCCTGATTGTGTTTCTTCATAAATCATCATCTTTCTTTGACAGAGTTGTTAATGTAGATATAATAGAATTAATGTAATAGAACTGTTTTGGTAGATAATAACCTATCATGGACTGAACATATCAAACATATCAGTAAAAAAGTCAATTAAGTTTATGGCTTCTCAGTAGGATAAGACATTTTCTCCCTGAAAGGCACATAAAACTATTCTATAACAGTTACATACAACCCTATTTAGACTACTGTAATACAGTATGGGGTAATTCAAATGATAAAAACTTAGCAAAGCTGGTACATCTTCAAAAAAGAGCATTTGGGCTAATATCAACCTAGAAAGAAAGCAAGGAAAATTTAGCTGGTAAGTTAAAAATATTACCTATTAAAGACTGAATCTGTTTGAGAAAAGCCAAATTAATGTACAGGATATCCAATAATAGTGCTCCTGAATATTTACAATCACCATTCCAGTATAGGCTACCTGGCAATACTCCCCACCTGTGGTCCATGTCTACCAAACAGTATAAAATTCCCAAACCAAATAAGGAATTATTTAAAACAAAGTTTCTAATACTCTGGAACTTTGCTCTGGAATAGTATTCCAGTTGTCAATGAGATTAGAAATGCCCACTCTATTTCCTTCTTCCAAACCCAATATATCCAGTGGCTTCAGAGATGCAGCTAAAATAAATAAATTCCTTTGTATGAGGGCTTCAAGGTAGATTAGTTCTTAGCTAATTGTGTTACCCTCTTTAAATAAAATCATTATTATTATTATTATTATTATTATTATTATTTTTAATGTCTAGTAATACTTCTGAGATTCAATTTTTGTAAATGATGATGCAGGCCTTCCAACCATATTTTTCAAACTATGAAATTAATTGACCAGAAATTTAAAATTCTAAATACAAAGACTGTCAATTTATGGATCGAAAGCAGTAATTATTTTCTTTTATGATCCCCTGGTTATGCTTTAAATAAAAAACATATTTTTATACCTCTGAATTTAGCAAGGGTGGCCGAAGTTCTAAGAATTCCCTTTGGACTACTTGCAGCATGGATGGCAGCCTCATCATATTTTCCATCTTCAAACAATTCATTGAACTTTTCAATGTATTCCAACATCATCTCTGCCTCTTTTTCTTTATTTGGATCATCATCCTCAAAAGTAGATGATGTTGTAGCCTGGACTGGTGGTGACCCTTCTCGAGGGGGTCCCTCGCCTCCTTGATTTTGTTCTGCAGCAGCCTGGTCTTTCTCTTGCTGGATTTTTAACATGCCACGAGCCTTAGCAAGGGAGTAGATCACAGCATCACCTACAGTCTGGTGGGGTGGCTTGACTCTGTTGTATGATTGAGCAGCCTCTAGTGCCACCTTCAGTCTTAACCTCTTAGCTTTGTAGAACTGGCCTTGCCTCAATAGTTGATCCCTAAAACTGACCTGAAATTAATATTTGCACATGCTCATCCAAGCTCATGGTTTGTATAATCCCAAAGAGTCATTTTTCAAGGTCTTTTTAAACATTTTTCAAGTACTTTCAGCATGTTTCAAAGGGTATTTTTTCTTATGGATACTGAAATTCTCGATGTTACTTTCTATATCATTGTATAAATTGATAAAAAGTAGAAGAAAACACATAACTAATTAAGACAAAATTACAGCTGAGGTACCCAGTCTGGTAACTATCCATGTCATATCTCATTTGATCTTCCCAAATTTATATTGCGTCTGTTTATTTATTTATTTAGAACTCATGGAAAATAAACATTAAATAACAAAAATTCTGAATATTTATGATCATTTGTATTTTCTCAGGTAATTTCAGATATTTTTGGGAAACTGTCAAGTAGCTTATCAACAAATGAAAGGTTTTAAAAATTAAAGGAGTACCTTAAATTCAAGGATTTTTCAAGGTTGTACAAATTATAGATGTATACTGTAGTTGTATGATAAGACAATGTCCATTTGGTGATTTTGGATGATCTGGATAATACAGCCCTCCTCATTATGATGGTCTTCATTATAGTGTGATTCTGGATATAATGAGTTATCCCTATCAACCACATGACAAAATCATACATGTGAACCTCCCACACAGGAGGGTTATTCTCCCGAGTTTAGGGGTATCTTTTTCCATTCCTCCTGTTAGTTACTGAAATCTCCTGCATATGCAAACTTATTAGTGAAAAGTTTTATTTTGTTCTTTTCATAATTTGTGTTCCAGTGTAGTATATTTATGGTAATACTGCCTGTGATCATGTGACTGAACTGGTTTAAGCAGGGCAAGACAATGCAGTAGCTAATTTCACCCTTTGATTTTGTTGGCATGGTTGGCAGGTGTTATTGAAGTTTGTGGACATGGATTGTACTATGTGTGAGCAGAAAAAATTCCAAAAGAATTAGAGACGTTAACTGATTACTGTCGAGTTCTAAGAGCTCAATCAACATAGAACAATAAACATTACTTCGATTCTCTTTACAAGGTATGTTCTGCTTTGGAGCTTAAAGTAGCTGAGATGGATTAGAGTCTATACTATATATGATTCGATTTAATTTGTACAGGATTCAAGATATTAATTGATGGTTGGATTACTCCAGTGGCATAAAACCGGGTCTGTTTGACTTTGGTGTTTAAAGTTTTTGAGTTGTCTAAGCGAGCCAATGCCAAAACCAAAAAATCCAAGCAACCAAATATCACACAATATTCAATGATGGTTGGAAATGGGAATTTCAGTGGCTACATTCTACTTCAAAAGGACATGAATGTGCATTTAGTTCTTCCTGTAAAGCTGATTTTAAAGTCTCTTATGGTGGCAAGAGTGACATCACAAATCATACAGAAACCACATCACATAAAAGCACACTGACTATGACAACAAATATGCCATCACTGAAATCCATGTTCTTATCTGCATCAAATTTGGATAAAGATGTCAACTTTATAGCCAAGCATTATCTGCCATTTCCGGTAGCAGATGATTTTTCAGATCTAGTCAAAATAATGTTCCCTGACTCAGAAATCACACAAAAGATCTAATGCAAATGGACTGAAACTACTCATTTAGTGATTATTTTACTGTTTATAAGAAATCATAATCTTAATAATAATAATAATAATAATAATAATAATAATAATAATAATAATAACAACACCAATAATAATCATAACAACATCAATAATAATAATAATAATAATAATAATAATAATTTCTTATATAAACTCTGTTGTGAGTGACCATCTGCAGAACACACCCAGCAACCACAACTTTCAGGCATAATGTGAGTATGCAATTGATGCTACTA
Organism: Megalonaias nervosa; assembly: GCA_016617855.1. Taxonomy (NCBI): domain Eukaryota; kingdom Metazoa; phylum Mollusca; class Bivalvia; order Unionida; family Unionidae; genus Megalonaias; species Megalonaias nervosa. The sequence goes on along the minus strand of JAECUM010017561.1, from coordinate 43,974 downwards.
TGAATGACTGCATCGCAAAAACTGATATAAAACACCACTAACCTTGACTTAATAAACATTAATGAAAACCAGACTAAAGTACATGTTACAAACTGCATTGCAATCTGTAATGACTGGGATGAATGGGGTCTTTGTCTTCATCTATAATGCTAGCAAATGATTCTTGTAATAGTTTTCTGGATTTTGATTGTCATCATTATAGAGTGGTAATAGTTACAGTAAATATCATGACAACAAAGGTGTCTGCAAATTAGACTTAAAGTCACAAATGGTGTGATGGTATGATGTATGTATGCATCTGTGCTTCATATGAAGAATGTTACTGACATAAAATAACATTAGACCCAGACTGTACCAATCCTGAGCAGTCCCAGCAGGCAGTCAGCAATCTGAATCTACCTACAGGCTGGAAATGATTGAGGGCTTCCTGTTGGACTCTGAAGAGTTGTACTGAGACTTCCATATTCCAATGCAGATACTAACAAAGGCATTTTTCATGAAGAGGACCAAATACAATCGAGCAATGATCTCCTATGAAATGGCAAAATGCTTGTGGTACACATTATCTATATCTATAATACCTATAAATGTTATTCATTACTGTAAACTGTAGTGATTATCTTTAGTAGAAATTTTGTACATACACAGGTTCTATTTTAAAGATATTAAGAACGTAAGACTGCATAGGATCTATAAATAGATGCTTACGTATGTGTTTACAGTTAATAATAACAAATTTATTAGTAAATATGTTGACAAGTTTTGGGCTGTTTCCCATCAGAGGGTGTAGGTTAGGTGAGTTCATAAAAGAATTAAGTAACCATTCCAGTAGCTTAAGTGGTTAAAGCATCTACCTCAGCTGTGAAAGGTCACGGGTTTGAACCCCGGCCAAGTCATACCAAAGACTTATAATAATAGTACTAGCAGCTGCCTCTCTTGGTACTCAGCATTAAGAGGTTAGTGTTAGGACTGGTCAGCCTGATCTCAGGATAATGTGACTGGGTGGGACATGATGATACACGTCTGTGGCATGATGCTCCAGTGTTAGACATCACTATAACCTGCCACATTGCAGACATTATAACGTGTTAAAGCTACATTAAAAATCTAAATCACACACACACACACACACACCCACAGAAGAATTAAATTATTTCCAATTGGATGGGTTAGGTCACATGAATAGGTATTTTGAAATATTAGTAAGATCTGTCATGTGGGGTATATTGTGACATATAATCGTAATAGACTCTTGAAGGTGTATATAAGGTGAGAACTGTACAATGAGATTCATTCTTATTTTGGATACATTCCTATTTTGGATTCTTATTTCATATGCTGAAATCAGTCTGCAGATATGTTTAATGTTGTTTTTAGATAATTTGAGAGGAGACATTTGGTAGGATTACTCATTGCAGTTACAAATGCTCATTGGACCAGAACATTATTCTGGGACTATTGTGAATCACTCAAAAGAATTCAGGACAATGCCATTGTGATAAGTACATTCAAGGATCTGAAATTCATTCAGAACATTTGATTTGTTTGGGCTTGAATAGAACTTTTTAGGATTATTTTGGATTCACGTCATAATACTGTAAGTTCCTCTTACATTTTCATTTCATAACTCTGATAATTAAATTATTTTGTTTTATAAAACTTGTTGGTTTTGCTTCTTTCTGTTACTTAGTTTATGACCATAGAGTCATAACAGAAATTGGGAGCTTATCCAGGATATGAATTTCAGAAATATTTCAGAGAAATTAAATACCACAGTCCTAACAGAAATTGGGGGCTCATCCAGGATATGAATTTCAGAAATATTTCAGAGAAATTAAAGTTTCTTCTTTGAAATTTAAATTCATATTATTTCTGAAATTTCTTTATCCCTGGTCTTTTGATTTTCATAGTGAAACCAACAGCTTGCTTTCACAATGTCATCTAGAGTGGAGCATTTCCAATCTGCCCCAGGAAGGGTTTGAGTGTTTAAGGAAAGATGTGTTGCTGGAGCTTGCCAACCACTATTCTCTTTTGGATATAAAATCATCTTTGTTAAAACAGGAAATTAAAAATAATATGGTTCAATATTTGGTGGAAAAGGAAATTTTTAATGCAAATGCATTTGGATTAATTAGTAAATCTCTATCTGTCTCTGAAATGAAACTGAATGTAGTAAAATCTGTCTCTGAAAAGAAACTGAATGCACTGAAATTGAAAAACCAGATGGAAATAGAATTAAGAAAACATCAGCTTCAAAAGGGAGAAAATGAAATGAAAATGCAAATGTAAAAGCAGAAAGATAGAGACAAATTTAGAAATAGAAGGAGAATTTCAAACTAAGAAGGAAGAAAGAAAGATGCAGATGAAATTGCAAAATATAGAATGCAAAAAGAAGCGAAAAAGGGAAAGAGAGGAGCAGCAGATGCAGATAAAAGAGGAAGGAGAGATGCAAATGAATTCACAAATACAGAAAGAAGAGAGATGGAAATGCAATCAAAATTAAAAGAATTGGAACTGGCAAACAGAAAGCACTCCACTTATGAAAGTCCAGTTTTGATGTTACCAAATATATTACGTTAGTACCCTCTTTTAAAGAAAAAGATGCAGATCAATATTTTCCCCATTTTGAAAAAATAGCAGTACTTGACTTAGTTATTACAGAGTGTACTTATTGGCAAGCTCATTAAGTATATACTTCAGTTGAAAGAGGTGCTGATTATGGTTTGGTCAAGGAATGTATCTTGAAGGGTTATGAGTTGGAAACTGAGACATATAGACAAAGGTTTTGGAATTGCAAAACAGACAATACCCAACCCCATGTCAAGTTTGCTAGGGAAAAAGAACAACTATAGTATTACAGCTATATCGCAACTCAGTACATTCACAGTTTTTGCTATACTATGGTTCTGTAATATGTGGTTGTTGCTATGATACAGTCAGGTAAATATGTGTTTTTTGTGGTTTTTGCTATGCCATGGTCAGGTACATGTGTGGTTTTTGCTATACCATGGTCAAGTACATATGTGGTTCTTGCCATACCACAGTTCAGTACATATTGCTGTTCAAGCTCTCCTATGGTTTGAAAACATAATACAGTTAGAAGTTATGGACCAAGTTAACGTGTTCTAACAAGAACTGTAAAATGTTTCCTGCAATACATGTATTTTTGCACTTCTGATTTTCAAAACAAGAATAAGAAAGCATGATGGATATTATAACAGTGAATTTTTCAGTCCAACTTTTCTATCAATCTATCATGGTTTAGCTACATGTTCTCCATCAATCTATCACAATTTAGCTACACGAGGTCAGTTACTAAGCAGCCAAGCTTGTCCGAGGTCCTGACATTAAGTTTGGTCACATGTACACAACACTGTGAAACAGAAAAACTGGGTACAGTTTCTGACAATAACAGTTTGACTTTGTTTCCCCCATTAATGTTTTGTCAGAACTAGTGGTTGGATGGTGCAGTCAAGGACACATTTCAAGTGTGCTGAGAAGTGAAACTGAGCAAAATTTGAGGATGATTGTCATTTTAATGGGGGAGGAGTGTAGTAGTTTAAGTTTATGGTGCTAATTACTAAGTAGCCTTACAGGTCCAGACCTTTAAGTCTAATGGTATGTGCATCTGACTGAAACAGATGTACTAGCAGCAGAAAGAGTTAGACTTTGCATCCCCTTTCATTACATGAACAACCCTTGCTTTTATGTTTGTTTGTTTGTGGATTTTCAATGTAACTTTAATAATTTTAGTCATATTGCTACAATATCTGCAGTGTGGGTACTCTGGCAATTCATTATGTATATTTTAATTTACATTGTGTACTTAACTTTTGTCCATGATTGTAAGTTGTAAACAGATTGTTTACACAGCCAACTTTTGTCCACCATTATAAGTTGTAAATATAATGTCAACATAGCATCTGAGTCTGGAACATTCTACATAGTCTTGTTTACTATTAGACTTGAATTTTCCATTGGAATAATTCACATCTAGGTCAGGTGAAAATGGGTACTCCAGCAATGTATTCCATAATACAGTCTAATCAACTAATTATCTTGCATATTCCTCAATAGTAAAATTTGTTGAATGTGTTCATGGAATTACCCCAATCTCCTTCATAGGTAAACACAATTCCCTTTTAAATGCTGATGTGAAAGCACTCTGAACTTCATCTCTCATAATCTTCTTCACCCTTATTTTCTGAGTGTAAAAATGAGAAAGTTTTTAAATGAATTTTCACATCCTTCTTTGTACCTGTAGTTTAGAGTTGAATGAAAGACTATCTGGCACTCAGGGAAAGTTGGGGATCTGCTACCATCAATGAAACATGTGAAGCAGCCAAAGGTTAATTAACTAAAACTACTCCAACTGCAGTCCCTTATTATAAAACCCCTCAGTATAACATTTGTTTCTACCACAACATGGGTATGGCCATGAATTCCAGTTAATAGTTGACTCATGCACTATCATTACTACATGTATTATTTCACTTAATTTTAGTTCTTTGCCAATGAGAATCAATCATAATATGAGTTCACAGCATTGAATACTCTTGTTTTTTATGTACTATTATAACTGACAGCATTGCTGTTACATCCTTCAGAAAAAGGTTCCCTCACTTATAACATGGGTGTATTGTTTCCAAGAACGTGTTATAAAGAAGCACCATACTAATGACTCTAAATGACATCCCATAATTCCCATGATTTCTATTTTGTCTCACCTAAATTAGGCAATGGTGAGAGGTGTAACATATAACCCTTATAGTGTGACATAATTCGCATAGGGGGTGCTCACCAGTTATTATGTACTTTTGAGAGAGTGACGTATGTAAGGTGAAGTTGTTTGCATTTAAAATATGCACAGTGGAGAGAATGTTGGCATACCTCTATGCTACTTTGATGTAATGTGGCTGACATTTCTTTGGATATTGTACTTTTGGAAATTGTAAATGATCTTAGCACACTGCTAACTAAAATGACTGCTCCCTTGTGCTCCAAAAATCAGCCTGAATTTGTCTAAAGTACACTATCCTTAGCAGCTATTAAAATAGGGAAAATGAATTTTGCCAGACTAGACAATACCAGCTTCTGAAAGTGCAATGAATGAATTACCAAATATATAAAATGTAAAAAAAGTTATCGGCTCTTTTTTTTACAATTTACCTCTGAAGTTCAGGAAGTGAAAATGACCAAGTGGAGCTAGCACTTTTTTGAAAGGTGCATATCTGGAGTAAGGCCAAGCTGTATACTCTATAACCCATATTACACCCATCAATCATACACCAAAATAAAGGGAATTAAAGGTTCTTTGAACAATACCTAAGATATACAAGGTCTTTTTTAAATAGCCAGTATAACTAGTGAGGAAACCCATGGGAATTCTTTTTCTTTAAAATTCTAACCTTATGCAAAATATGAAACTGTAGAGAGCCACCATAATTCCCCTGATTTCTCTTTTGTCTCACATATATGAGCCAATTGTAAGACATGTATCACATAACCCTTATGATGTGACATCCCATAATTCCCATAATTTCCTTTGTCTCACAATCATCAGCCAATGGTGAGACATATCATGTAACCCTTATGGTGCAACATCCCATAATTTCCATGATTTCCTTTTGTTTTGCCTACATCAGCCAATGGTGAGACATGTATTGCATAACCCTTATGGTGCGACATCCCATAATTTCCATGATTTCCCTTTCTTGTCTCACCTACATCAGCCAATGGAGAGATGTGTATAGAGAAAGGTTAAGATTCTACATAAAAGTTTCTCTGTGTTGAAGTTTGGCTCTGTATATACTCGTGTATAAGTCAAGTCCAACTGCCAAATGCACAGACCCAGATCTTCCGTTGCATAATGCACCAAAGTTCTGGGTCTATGCAGTTTTGATAGGAATAATCAGAAGAACAAACAACATAGTTCCTGACCTGCTGGTGCATTGTATGTTGGCAGATCAGTGTTTGTGTTTTTGATTGCTCTGTGTATAGCAGAAAGAGAAAGAGAGCATGTGTGTGTTGAAGTTTGTCCCTGACATTCCGTGGGGCACCACTGAACTGAGCCTGGATTACAACATACCAAAATCATAGAGGAAGCATTTGCAAAGAATCATGGAGTGAGTGGTAGTAATCTCATAGAGAACTTTAAAATGGATGAAAATGCTTCTTAATAGTAAAGTTTTATTTTAGACACTAGTATTTTGAGATCATCCTTCATTCTGTCTGTGATAAAAACTATCCTCAATCTTTATAGAGATTGCAATCCATTTCATATGCAAAGAAGCACTGTCAAAAGTTCACGACATTCACTTTTTCTTCAAATACTTCCATATAAATATGAAGAATGATGAAGTGAGTTTATATTTTTTTTTAAAGTCATTGTTGCAGCAGTAAAAAAAGCCTTTCAACATCTTGAACATGCCAATGAAATTGATAAACAGTGGTGAATCATTTGAATTTCAAATCAATAATCATGATTACCTTAATGAGAGGTTTTAAAAAAAACCTGAAAATATAGTTCACCAGTAATTACCTTCCTTTATAATTCAATTTCTTCATAGTTTGAAAATGTTTTGTTCCCTGTATGTACCTACCTACAATCTGGCACATTTCTTCTATATGTAAGTGAGTTTAATGAAAGTTAGACCATACTTCTTTGGGAGATTTTAATGAAGAAAAAAAATTAGTGCAAAACAACCACATGTGTATGACATTGGTGTTAAATCATTTTCTTGCTAAAAGATAAAATATATTTATCAGTTGAACACAAAATTGAACACTGTAATTCATCCATGATAATGAATACCTAAAGCCAAATAATAGTCAAGGACTGTGACCACTGAAGTATTCCATATTAGTTTGGTTGCCCTAATATCCAGATAATGATGAGATAGTGAGGTGACTCTTGAGTAACTTTCCCTTACTTAAATACAAGTTATGCATGAGTCCTGACATGACCCCTCTCCCCAAAACCCCCCCACCAGATACACTGGGAGCTGTAGCTGCTGACCAGCACACAGGTGGCACAGGACACATGGTCACTTCACCAGTCTGAAGCAGCAGTTGAGCATGACAGCCTGTGGGTGACTGAAGAGCCCTTTTTAGGATCCCAAATCTCACCTATTCCACAAGGAATGGGCTAGAAGAGGTGCCCTAAACATTACCTGCCTCACCATAGCCTGGTCAGCATACCATGGCTGATGGAACCTTACTGGTCCAAAATGTAAGTTGTAATAAGAAGACAAAAGTAACCACTGGTGCCTGGAATAAGTAAAATCTAATGGATAATACATCAGCAGGTTGAACAAAGAGAAGAACAGCTTTAATTAGTAGAGTACTGGCCAGATTCAACGTCCTGATAGAGGAACTGAGTGAAACTTGCCTAGCTGAGGAAGGACAACTTACTGAAATAGGAGCTGGCTAAACCTTGTTCTGGGCTGACTAAAGTAAACAAAAACAATGTGAAGCTGGTATTGGGGTTGTTATCAAATCACAGTTAGTCAGTCAGCTCACAAATCTCTTAAATAGCATGAATTACAGACTAATGCAAATGAGACTTCCATTGCCTGGAAAAAGACATAACTATCATCAGCACCTATACACCCACAATGACCAACCATTATGAGATCAAGGACAAATTTTATGAAGACCTGAAATCTCTTATCACAAAAGTAATGAAGGCAGACAAGCTCAGATATGGTTAGGCATGATCGGCATAACTGGCTTTGGTAAAATCAACAACAATGGTCTCTGCCTATTGAGGAAATATGCAGAACAAGATCTCCTAATCACCAGAACAGTTTTCCACCTGCCAAACTGCAACAAGACATCTTGGATGCACCCATGCTCCAAGCACTGACATCCCAATGACTATGTCATTGTCAGGAGGAGACACATGTAGATATCCAAGTGATGAAGGCCATGACAAGTGCAGAATGCTGGAATGATCATATGCTCACAGTCTCCCACCTCAGTATCCAGATTCAGCCAAGCAGACAACCACGTGACAAAGAAGCAACATGAAAGCTCAATATCTCCAAGTTAAAACAGGCAAACGTGAAACTGGTGTTTGCTGAAGAACAATACAGCCAACTAGAAAAAAGAAACTAATGCCAACTCCAAGAACATTGAGGAAAACTGGGCATCCCTCAAAGACTGTGTAGTTGGCTGCATCCTTGGTCACACCAGCTTGTATAGCAGACAGTACTTCATCATCTAAGAACACAGCCTTTAACAACATCAAGAGGACTGTCCAAGGCAAACCAAAGAGTTGCAAGACTAATGGCTGAGCAGTCCTATGCAGACAGGAATGACATTAAAAACTTTTATAAGGCTCTGAAGACAATCTACAGGCCACAATCATCATGAACATCTTCAATACTGAGTGCTGATAGCACCACACTACTCACTAACAAAGAATATATACTATAAAAATAGGAAGATCACATCAACAACTTCTTCAACAATCATCTATCATTGAGGTGGTAAATGATTGACTGCCCAAAGTGGAAATCAACATATCTCTTGCTGATCCTCTAATGCTGACAAAAACTGAACAAGCAATTGACCTCCTGTCAAATGGCAAAGCACCTGAAGCTGATGCTATACAAGCAGAAATTTACAAAGCCAGAGGTTTGTACATGGTACAGAAGCTGACTGAACTCTTCCATTCAATGTGGACTCAAGGAGCAATACCCCAGGAGTACAAGGATGCATCTGTTATCCACCTGCATAAGCAGAAAGGCAACAGATAATCCTGCAACAAACTTTGGGGCATCTCTCTACCACCAAATAGCCTGCAAAATCCTTGCCAGAATTCTGCTGAATTACCTTCTGCATCACACCGATGAAGGGTTACAACCAGAGAGTCAGTGTGGTTTCAGGAGAGGATGCGTGACCAAAGCCATGGTGTTTGCAGTTTTTAATTCTGCAATGAAATGCCAGGAACTTAAGTCCAACCTGTACACAACATTCATCAACCTGACAAAACCCTTACCAGTCAGCCGGGGTCTTTGTAAGATCATGGCAAAATTTGGTTGCACATAGAAATTCATCGTTAACAGTTAACAATTCCATAATGACATGTTCAATCATATCATGGATGGTGGTGAGTTGTCTGAAACATTCCCAGTCTCACCAATGGAGTCAAGCAAGGCTGTGTGTTGGCCCCAATCCTCTTCAGTATGATGTTCTCTGCTATGCCTAAAGATGCCTTTTGTGACAATGACAGTAGCAATGACATTAGGTACTAGACTGATTGCAAGCTCTTCAATTTCAGGAGACTACAGGCAAAGATTATCTTACAGGAAGTGACTGTTTGTAATCTCCCATTTGCTGACATCTGTTTCATGAATGCAAAATCTGAGATTGATATGCAACAAAACATGGATCATTTCTCTTCAGCTCATGACAAATTTGGCCTCACAATTAATATCAAGAAAACATAAGTGATGCACCAACCCACACCAGGAAAGCCTTATAAAGAGTCAACTATCACAATGAATGGCCAAATCTTACAGCAGTGGACAAGTTCACCTACATCAGCATACTCTGTTACATGCAGTCCACATCAATGATGAAACCAATGCCAGAATAGCCCAAGTAAGTGTTGTATTTGATAGACTATGCACAAATGTGTGCAAATGCAGAGTCGTCAGTCTTCAAACAAAACTGAAGGTCTACAAAGCCACTGTATTGCCAACCCTTCTGCATGCATGTGAAACCTGGATGGTTCACAGATTCCATGCCATGCAGCTGAACCATTTTTACATGGGCTGCCTGAGAAAACTGATGGGGATAAGATATCAGGACACAGTCCCAGACACTGGGGTTATCACATGGGCAGGCATTTCAAGCATCCACACTCTGCTGATGAAATTGCAGATGAGATAGGCATGCCACGTCCACAGGATTTCAGATGACCAACTATCAAAGAAGATCTTCTACTACAAGCTGAAGGAGGGAATGCATTGCAGATGAGATAGGCAGGCCATATCTACAGGATTTCAGATGACCAACTATCAAAGATCTTCTACTGCAGGCTGAAGAAGGGAAAGCAAACTTAGGGAGGTCAGAAGAAACGCTTCAAAGACTCACTCTAGTCATCCTTAAAGCACTTCAACACTGCCTATGAGTCTTAGGAAAATCTTGCACAGGACTGTTCCATCCGGTAAAGTCTGCTCTATACTGAAGTTGCAGACTATGAGCTGAGGAGAATTACTGAGGCAGTGCTGAAGTACAAGCAGCATAAATCTTGGAACTGCAGCACATTCTCTATGTTTCTCTGCATCCTTAATTCTAAACTGTAGGGTGAACATAATTTCCTAAAGAACAGCTTAATAACCCCTTCTGAACATGTCTACTGTAGGATGAACACACTTTCTAATACCCAATGTTGTGCCTCCCTTCTGTGGGATGAGCACACTTTCCAATACACAACTTAGTAACTCCTTTCTGAATGACATGTTCAGTAGACATTATCGTGGAATGAGCACACATTCCTATAACAAATCTCAGTAACTCCCTTCTAAACATGTCTACTGTGGCAAGAGCACACTTTCATATAACAAATCTCAGTAACTCCCTTCTAAACATGTCTACTGTGGCAAGAGCACACTTTCATATAACAAATCTCAGTAACTCCCTTCTAAACATGTCTACTGTGGCAAGAGCACACTTTCATATAACAAATCTCAGTAACTCCCTTCTAAACATGTCTACTGTGGCAAGAGCACACTTTCATATAACAAATCTCAGCATCTACCTTCTGAACATGTCTACTCTGAACTGATTTAATTCTGTGGGTATAATTTTTGTTGGTTTTGCCAAAAATTACATTTTCTTTGGTACCTAATTCTTAGATATACCACTTAGATATACCACTTACATATACCGAAGGTCAATCATTGTTTTTGTTGAGCCTTTAAATTTGATGTTGTACCAACCTTGAAATCAAATAAACTTTAGATTCTGAGAATAAGTCTTTTTTCAAGGTTCTGTGAAGTAATTTTTTGTGTGCGTATCATTAGTACCTAAATTCATGGATTGGAGATGGAGTTCTAATATTTCCACAACAGGATCATTATTTTATTTGTTCTTTCTGTTTCTGGTTTGTAGCAAGGAAGAAATACATGAAAATGATATTCCACAAAAAAATAATGAATTCACTGTATTTGTTTTCAGGCCATACAGAAAAAGTGAATATTCATCAAAAACAAACCTTATCATCTAACGTCTCTTTCAGCTGGATTTTCTGTGATTTTGGCACATATCGGGTCTTGAAGCTAATGTTGAGTTCCTTCAGTTGTTTGTCCAGTTTGTCCAGCTTCTTGTACAGCAGTGGCAGATCTGTTGACTCCTCTAACGTCAGACCTAATTTAAAAGTTTGTTTAAATTATTTTTTTTTGTGTGAAATGAAACAAAATTTCATAATAATTTACTCAAGATGTGCCTTGATTGACCCTTGTTTTTCAGCATGCTGTAATCAATTTTTCCACAGAACTCTCAAGAAGTTTTCATATTTATGCCTTTTCTTAATATAGCCTGTTGGCTGCCATCTTTATTTCAGTCACTGTGAAATTTGTCAGCCTATGAACACCAGTTATTAAGCTCAGCTGTTCTTTAAGTGACAGCTAATAAGTTATAAAAAAACCCACAAATTTATACAAATGGAATTTTATCAACAGCAGTAAATGCTGATAAATCATATCTCTATTTCATAAAATGAAAATAAACAAGGATTTCCGTAAAAAAATATGAACAAAATATACATTAGTCAAAAGGCATAGTTTTCTTATTGCTCTCATACAGTGTACATCATTGTGTACTTTGTCTAAATGCAATTGACCCATGGACAACCTAGTAACTGACAAGGCAACTGACCAATCAGCATGGAACATAATTAGGTCATACAGAGTGTATATTATAACATGAACAAGACCTGATGAGATGGACATTTTTCCCAATCTGCAACAGTGTTAGAAGTGTGCTAGAAGGTTACAGACAAGCAGCTTCAGGACTGATTCATAGAACATGAAACAGATTTATCACTTCAAAGCTTTTGTTTTCCTTTAATTTATGAATTTATTTTAAGAAGTGTCCAAATGGCATTGCAAAGGCCGACACAACTGATGTATCATGACTAACGATACTCATTTTTGTTATAAAATATGTTGCTTTATCATATCTAATGCACATCAGTCTACTTCTGAATTGAAATATATTTTGGGGAGACCCTTACTCTTAAAGTTTTTATTTTGTGTATTTGATTACATGTTATTTGTTTATCCTTTCTCTTTGTAAAAACAGTTGTAATTCACACTGTCTTTAGTAAAGTATTATTAATACATGCCAAAACAAGGAAAAGAGTAATACTTATGACCCAGTACATTTTTAAATGCTCAATCTATACTTCTTCTAATCTATGAAATTGAAGGCAAGCTTGAGTAATGAAAACAACAGACTTCAAAGACATCACCTACTTTTGATAAATAATGACTTGCACACATTTAAGACAATTATAAATATGTACTGTTATAAGTTTATTAATAAGGTACACAAGACAAAAAATAAATGCATGTATGCACAAACACAGACACACTATGCTGAAGAAATTACTAGTTTTATATAATGATTTTTTGCAATTTTGAATGTTTATGTAGCTATAATATAAATTTGAGATTGATGAGTGATGCTTGCAAAATAACTTGCAATTTGCACAATCTGATATGATGATATATATTAGAAAATAAACTGATGATACCACAGACGATATATCTCAATAGCAATGTTTGAAGTGTATTAGCAGTCCATGATAACACTGTCTGATATAAATGTAGTTTATACATTGCTTCTCTAGTACAAATGGTTCATAGGTCAAGTTCAGGCCAACCAGTATGTTTACTTGCTTAGCATTTTTTATATTATTAATTTAAAAGCATCCATATTGTATTAATCAGCATTCTCATTGTATTAATTAACATTCTCATTGAATTAATCAGCATTTTTATCATATTAATTAGCATTCTCCTTGTATTAATTTGCATTCACAACTTAAAAGCCTTAATAAACAGCCAAACAATAAACATAAGGGTTACATACCGTGCAACTCTATTTTTATTTTAAAAAACATAAATTACAGCTCAAGTTGTGTTCATTTGAGAATTTTCATTTAACATTTTATTTGTCACCAAAAAGTAATGTGATGTGATGTAATGTGATTATGATTTTTAACATAGCTTTAACATTTTTTCAGTCATATCGCTACGATGTCTGCAGTGTGGCAGTTTATAGTGATGTCTAGCACTGGGGCATCATGCCGCAGACATGTAGCATGATGTCCCACCCAGTCACATTATCCTGACACCAGGCCGACCAGTCCTAACACTAACCTCTTAATGCTGAGCGCCAAGCGAGGCAGCTGTTAGTACCATTTTTGTAAGTCTTTGTCACCAAATAGTAAAGTATGTACATACTACACTGATTGGCAATGGACAACAGTACCGGATATGTAGCGCAAAGTCACATTCTTCTCTATGATCATTACAGTTGGTAATATGGTCACATTAATCAACTGGTGTGTGGTGATCTCCTGTTTGTTGATGAGTCAATAAATGATTTGACAATCACAAAAGTTACAATTCTTTTGAAATTTAACCAAGAGTATTTTTTTCTACCAACAGGGTGAACTCTAACATTTCCCTCAAATTGTAGGTCACATGGATAGAAATTGAATCCAATGGTTTACCTTCATTTGACCTTGGAATAATATACACATCTGACATTAGTCAAATTTGAAGATATTTTATATTATACCATCTGGATAACATTCATAAGTTGTTCATACCAATGAAAAGTTGTTTATACAAATGAAAAGTTGTTCATATAAATAAGTTGTTCTTACAGATGAAAAGCTGTTCATTCCAATGAGAAGTTTTTCATACAAAAAAATTAGAGCATGAAAATTGCCAATTATTTATTTTTGTTCTGTTATCTTTTGCAAAGATATGTAATTAATTCTTGTGAAGATATTTTAGTATTTTGTAAATGCCCTATTAACTTTTTCAAATTTAGATCCAAATGATATTAGAGCTATTGAACTGTCATAGATTATATGTATTTTTTTACTAAAGTACTTCAAATGTTCAAATGATTCTTCTGTGGTATAACGTCTTTTTGGGGAGGATTCCACAAGCACGTGGAACTAAAATAATGTGACATAAATTCTTGTTTTCTTTTAACTCCACAAACATGTGCAATTAAAATGCTGTGGCATAAATGTTTGCTTTCTTTTTGACTCCACAAGCGTGTGGAAGAAAAATTCTGTGTAAGTGTCACGGTTTACTGCCTAGTGGTACAACAAAATAGTTGACCATTTTTGTTCATTTTTAATTTTTCAATACTTTGTACAACAAACATGTACACATGTACATTAACAATACATGGAATGCAAAATAACAGATCTTTACTGTCCAAGAAAACATTAAAAATTTGAGTTGAAACGTTCTAAATTAAGGAAAGAAGATACACATCTTTCTCAAATCTACCGTATATACTCGCTTATAGCAGTAAGTCAAGTCCAATTGTAAATAAATACAGACCCTGATCTGCCATTACTTTATGTTCTAATGGTTCCTGCTAACAAGCTGCATAGATTCAGATTTGCCTGTGCATTATCCCATAGCACATCTGGATCTATGAAGTCTGCAGCTGGATCTACCTTAACTATGAGTATATATGGTAATATTTATAAATGTCTCTATGGTGAAGCAATACTGGTTGTGCAAGATCTTGCTAAAGGCTTTTATAGTAAGTCTTATGAAAAAATTAAGTTTTCTATGACATCATTCTATAAAACAACAAATCAGGGGAGTGAATACTACGTAAAGGGACATCAATGTAAATCATATTTACGCATGTAAAATATGCACCCAACTGAAAACAGCATGGACCAATATCTTCAATCATGTAATATACAGACAGATCCAGGTCTATGCTATGTGCTTAAAATCATAGCATGAAAAGCACTGACCCAATCTACCAGTGCATAAGCATATCAGAGTCTAAGCTGTTTTTAGTTGGGCATAAGTTTATAGTGGAGTCAGTATGGAAGTATAGTTCCAGTCTAACCTGGCATCAGTCTTGTATCTTTCTTCAGCTGGGCATACATTTTTATAGTGGAATAAATATGGAACTATAGTTTCAAGTCTAACCTAGCAACAGTCTATTTTCTCTTCATTTGGGCATGCATTTATAGTGGAGTAAATATGAAACTATAGTTTCCAGTCTAACCTGGCAACAGTCTGTTGTCTTTCTTCAGCTGAGTATTCATTTATATTGGAGTAAATATGAAACTATAGTTTCCAGTCTAACCTGGTAACAGTCTGTTGTCTTTCTTCAGTTCTCTTTTTGGAGGTTCAGTAATCTGCTTCTCTTGCTTCTCCTTCTCAGACCTCTTTCTCCTCAACTCTTCAAGCTGTCTCTGTAAACGCTCATTATTCTTCTTCACAATTGCTATTCTGAAATAGCACATCATCTTGTTAGATAAGAATCAGGCTTCCTTAAATCCTTATATTTGCAGGACATTTCTGGCAGTTCAAAGGTTCTGACTGGCATATGCTCTGACCAACTTGACATTGGTCAAAGGATATTCAAAAATATCATTTTATGCAATAGTATTTGATTTGCTTATACATGAAACGATCAAATAAACAGAGTAATAAAGTAAAATTCAAAGAACACAATGTTTATTTACAGACTGTTTCTTTGTCAGACAATCAATAAAGGTGTCACCAACCAAACTTGATTCAGAGATGACTTGGTCTAGCTTACACAGTGTTTCTTTGCTGGACAATCAATAGAGATGTCACCAACTAAGCTTGTTACAGCTCAACTGCCTGAAAGCTATACTGCCCAGTTAAGTGGTTAAATGAGGGTAGAGAAGGGAACTTAATCCTTTAGTAAACAGTAGTGCAGTAAATTTCAAAGATCAGCTTCTTAATAAATACATTTCTTTGTTATTCTGAAGGTTTTATTAACTGGCAGATTTATAAATTCCTAGATTTGACAATGATAAGTATCAGTCCTAGTTTTACTGCTTAAGAGAGTGCCATACACCATGTCAAAGCATAAGTATAATAATGAGCTGGTTTTGAAGATGAGAATTGTCAAGCATTACCATGAAGCAACATGTTGATTTTTGACACTGCTGGAAGCTGCATGCCTTCATTTGTTTGAAATTTCACTGGTACTTCCAGTGTCACAAATGGAGTGTGATCACAGCTGTAACATGGCAGAATCTGAATCAAACAAAGCTGCAGTGCAGGCAGAATGAAGGACACTCTTGATAAACTTATGAGAATAAATCTTGTTGGTGTTGATATAAAGGACTTTGATCTGATGCCAGCAGGCTGGAAGTTGAAGGGAAATTGAAACAGATCTTTGTACTAACAAAACAAAAATAATAGTTTTGCCAGATTGATGAACTTTGAATGGATTTACCACAGTGTAATGCAACAACATTATGAATAGTGATAAGAATGCTGTGTAAATATGCTTTGTTAAAGAAAATAATAATAATTATAATAATAATAATAATAATAATAATAATAATAATAACAATATTAATAATAATCTTGTTAGGAAATCCATAGCAAATCATAAGAATAAATGTATGACTTGCTACTACCACCTAGTGAGACCCATGGAGAGGGCAAAAAAGGTTTTAAAATGAATATACACATTTTAAATATCACATTCATGTGTGTCTGTAAAGTCCATCAAAGTGTCTTGATGCCCTTGGGAAAATGTATGGATCCTGATAAGAATGTATACTGATCATTACCTGCTTCGAATTCTTTGTGTAAAAGATATTTATATTCACTGTGCCCACAGCTACCACCTAATCCAGCAGAAACTCTCATACAATGAGTGGATGGAAATTACTGGACATAAACTTAAAGTGACTTTCCTGTAGTTGAAAAAAATCATACTTCCTATCACAATAAATAAGTGACACAGCCATGTATTATTTAGTAACTGAGCTAAAATAAATCAAGTAGCAACAATAAAACTAAATTTAATTAGTCAGACCCATGGCCATAACAGGGTTATAAGAGAAGGAGCGGTAATCTGAGGGGTTATATAATGAGGCACCATTTAAGTGGAGTTGGTGCTGGCTGGTGTTTTAAATGTGGCTTAACTATTAATATAGTGACCCATTTTATGATCAGATTAAATTTATGCAAAAAATTTAAATCTTATGGTGGCCCCATCACACCGTCTGCTTTACAGACCCCAGTATATCAGCATTTTTATTAAAAGTGAGAGATGAAAATGAAGTCAGGATTTTCATTATAATTGTATTAAATATTAGGTAAAATTGACCAGTAATGCAAAACCTGTCCAAACTAAAATGTTGGCCAGAAATGAGGAAAAATGGAGGAATTACATTCTTAGATTGATATCAAAGAAAGAGTTTTATTGATTAAAAAGTCTAGAGTTTTATTGATTAAAAACTGTTTAATGCAATCATTTGGCAAAATACTCTTGAGTGTAACTCAACAGCATGAGTCAAATGAAAGGAAGATGCCTCCAAATCCTTCCCAAAGTAAAATGTTGGATAAGAATTGTTGAAAATTGAAGGAATTACATTCTTAGTTTGATATTTAAAAAATTATTGATTAGAAACTGTTCAATACAGTCACTGACAAAATACCCTTGGGTGTAATTCAACAGCATGAGAACATACTTCCAAAACTTTGAAGGACAAGAAAATCTTCAGATAAAACATTTTTATGAGATGCTGCAAGATGATTATTTAATGTCTTGAAATTTCCATGGAACTCCAAGGTCCATATCTCATGATACTTTTATTCCATGATCTGTTGCAGGATGATGATTTAAAGTCTCAAAATTCTGATTTCCATGGAACTCCAAGGTCCATCTTTCTTCACACTATTATTCCATGGCATAACTTCACAACAAATTTTATACAAGTGTACCTTTCTTCCAGCTCATCAGCTCTCTTTCTGTAGTTGCGGATGGTGGAAGGTTCTGATGCCATGGACTTGAGTTTGGCATGTAGAAAGCTCGCCTCACTTTGGGCCTTCTTAATGGCTTCTATTGTGTCTTCATACTCCTTCTTAATTACAGTTAGGATTGGCTGGTAGGCCGTGACATATTCTATTATCTAGTAAACACAAGTTTTAAAAATTATGTTTTATGATATACACATTCCGATTTCATGGCAGGTAATCAAGGTTAAATATTAGTGAGGTTTTCTGTAAAACAGGAAAGGTGTTATAATCAGAGCTCCCACTTGTATAAAACAGTGACCAAATTACTGTATATACTCACATATAAGCCAAATAATTTGGAAATAATAAAAGCCTGGAAGAAGGGAGGTTGGCTTATCTGCATGACATGGTCTAAACTTGAAAAGTTTTAAGTTTTCTTGTTGACTACCAGTATATATTGTTAATGCAGATTGCTGAAGACGAGATCACAAGCCTAACCTGAACCCCCAATACATCCTGTACTGAAAACCCACATGAAGATGACCATCCATTCAGATGGAAATAACAAGATTTTTCAATATACCTGGACTTATTGTCAGCTTATGTGTGTGTCATACACTTTTTAAAGTTTTACCTATTTCAGTTTGTGGGATCGCATTATTCATGAATGGGCTTATACAAGAGTACATATGGTATCGAGATCTCACAAAGATCATAAATGATATGCTCTCATGTGTATATTATTGATGCAAAAATCAAACTAAAGTACTGAACCAAAAATATGTCAACAACAAAAGTTTAAACTCTTTCCCAGCTTTGCTGATTGTCACAAAGAGCTATTTTTACTTCTCATGCTCTACTGCCAGTATCCCTAGGCAAAGTTCTGAACCCTCCTAGCAAGTATTAAACAAACACCACATGTTAACAACAAAATGTTTAGCAACCCAACTCCACCGACTCCAAGATTTTCGATTTTGGGGTCAAGTGACTTGTAACTGTTGGGAGCTCTGACTATGATAAAGGGCCTTATAGTGCGGAAGTGCACAATATTACATTGTAATAGTTGAACAAAATCCAAAACTGAGCAAAAAAAGGGCAGACTTAACAACTGCAACTACAATGTGATTTGAATTACACAACTTAAACTGTGACTTTACCTGTGTTGATAAAGTAAAATTAATGTCATACTATACTGTACCTTGTTGAAAGCTATCTTGTAAGTATAATTAATGACATACTATACTGTCTCTTGCCAAAAGCCATCTTGTAAGTGTAATTAATGTCATACTATACTGTCTCTTGCCAAAAGCCATCTTGTAAGTGTAATTAATGTCATACAATACTGTCTCTTGCCAAAAGCCATCTTGTAAGTGTAATTAATGTCATACTATATTGCACCTTGTTGAAAGCCATCTTGTAAGTTTTACTGTACCTTGTTGATGGCCATCTTGCAAGTATAATTAATGTCTTACTATACTGTACCTTGTTGAAGGCCATCTTGCAAGTATAATTAATGTCTTACTATACCATACTTTGTTGAAGGCCATCTTGTGAGTATAATGTCATACTGTACTGTCTCTTGCCAAAAGCCATCTTGTAAGTGTAATTAATGTTATACTATACTGTATCTTGCTGAAAGCCATCTTGTAAGTATAATTAATGTCATACTATACTGTATCTTGCTGAAAGCCATCTTGTAAGTATAATTAATGTCATACTATACTGTACCTTGTTGAAAGCCATCTTGTAAGTATAATTAATGTCATACTATACTGTATCTTGCTGAAAGCCATCTTGTAAGTATAATTAATGTCATACTATACTGTACCATGTTGAAGACTATCTTGTAAGTTTTACTGTACCTTGTTGAAGGCCATCTTGCAAGTATAATTAATGTTTTACTCTACTGTACCTTGTTGAAGACCATCTTGTAAGTTTTACTGTACCTTGTTGAAGGCCATCTTGCAAGTATAATTAATGTCTTACTATACTGTGCTTTGTTGAAGGCCATCTTGTGAGTATAATGTCATACTATACTGTACCTTGTTGAACGCCATCTTGTAAGTATAATTACTGTCATAATATTAGGGGTGAAATGATACACTTGTGCGGCTATCGATACAAGTCATGATACACAGCCTGCGATACAATACCATAGATGCCAACCCCCAAGTACAAAAATACTGACTGCTTATGACAAAAATACTGATTTTCAGGACCAAATACTGATTTTTAAAATTTTAATGCATATGTAACTACTTACAACATATACAACCATCAGTAAGGTAGGATAGTGCCTTACATAATTATTTTATATCAAAGATGCATGTGTTGCACACCTGCACCTTCTGGACTGGAACCCTGTTCCATTTGGGTGCCCATTCAGAAGGTGCAAGAGTGCAACACGCTCAGACACAGGCTGTTTATAGGAGCCTTTTCCACACCTTGTTTATTTTTTTCAATTATTATCGATTCCAATGTACCAACTTTCATTGGTAATCTCAATTCTGTGTGATTTTCTTACTGAACTGTTTTCATTCTAGCATACGAGTAATCCTTTGCGCTTTTACTATCTGGAAAACGCATGCAAAATAAATCGCCAGCAACACTAGTAACTGAAAGAGGAAGGTTCATTTCTAAAAGAAATTTAATAAACCGAATTTCGATCGAATTACATCAAGGTTCTCTCTGGTATTTATATACATCCAAGTTCAGGCTGAGTTGTCTATGATGAAGCAGCAAGCTGATGTTTATTAGCTTTTTCGTGCTCTTGTATTTCATGTGTGCCTCCATGCCCAATAGCGAAATCACATTACACAATTTGCAAAACGTAAAGTCTTCTCCTTTACTAGATGATTTCACAAATCTAAACAAGACAGCTCAATTGTCCTTTCAGTTCTGTTTTCTTGTCTTTTCTGGAGAAAATTCTGAATATTCTGATTTCCTATTCAACATAATTAGAAGTTGAATATTACGAAGATGAGACACAGTGGTAGCGGTAACTGTTTGCAAAATCCAATATGGCAGATATAGACAGGCATGGTAGCCTCGATTTCGAATGAACCAATCATATTGTAGAACTGTATTCCTATATACATTCGATACATTTCTATCAGAATGGAATTGAGTGCCCGTTGTAAACTGATGGAAAGGAAGGAAATTTTTAATTTTTTTTATAAAAAAAAAAACGTATTTTTTGCAAAAAAATGTACACCCGTATTCAGGTCCAAAATACGGGACAAATACGGAAAAAACGGGACAGTTGGCAGCTATGCAATACATATCAATACATGTATGAACTTGATGATCTTTCCATGTTTGGAAGGTAGGTGGTGCCCTTTCATGTATATTGATATTCTGATCCTATTTCCAGTATGCAGACTACAGACAGACATATAGTTATCATATATTTATATGCAGTTCTCATTGATGAGAAGATAACAACAATGCTTTCAAATGGACTTAAGTCTACCTGTTGGTGGCAGTGAGCTTTATCCAATGTTTTTGGGCATTTAATGGTGGCTCCATTTAACTCCCTTTGTTTTGTATGACATGAATGATTTGAAAACATCTTAATACCAACAATCTCATCTAGAACAAATTCAGGCATGGGAATACGGTTGAATGACAACAAAATAAATCACATTTTACTTCCTGCAGATGCAAAAGACTGTTGCAGCCACAGGTACTTGTATATGTTAGTGAAGAAGGAAAACTATTGACTATACCCAGTCCTATTCTACAATTATTTTAACAAGGTGATGAACCTGAGCAGTTTGACATCTGCCCCATAGCTCATTCTATGCTAATTTCATTAATTCCATCAGCACCTTCATTCACTGGTTAAATATCTCTGCATAAAAAGGAGAAATTCCATATTTGTTCCCCATGTACAATTTAAGGTGAGATGATGACAGGATTTTATCTTATGGGAGACCTCCCTCTTTATCAAAGAAAAAAGGAGAGGGAGGAAGAAACAGTCATAGGTCAATATTTATCCAAACTTCAATATATGCCTCTCTTTCATCCTGCTCCACTTTTTTAGAGCTCTGCTGAAATCAACATCTTTGACAGATGTCACCTCTAGTTGTATATGCATTAATCTGTTAATTATTTCTGAGCATACTCTGCTCCTTTTCTTTTTATCAATATTGTTCTGTGCTTCTTTCTGACGGGGCATATACATAGCTAGCCTTGTTAGCTTGAATATGTTGGGAAACTGATCTTTATGACTGTTATGTACAATTTTCCAGAACTCACAGATATTATCTTTTCGATACATCTGCTCCAAAAAAGGATTTTTCACTAACATAGACTTCCTTTGTTAAATCAGTAGTTTACTGACTACTATGCCAAATTTCTTTTTATATCTGTTCCATAATGCTGTATAAGGGTATTTAGTCCCTCAATGCTTGTGAAGACAGAGGTATTAAAATAAATATTTGTACTTCTTAATTTCATTTTTTAGCCTTATTTTATTCAATTTACATGTACCTTGACTCTGATATGTATACATGTATATAGTTTTGTAGCATATGATCCACAAGGCAAAATCAATTAATTGCAAAAAATTAAATTGAATTATACTTTTAAATTGTCTGTAATTTAATTAGGCTCAGTATTCTGCCCTTTGTACATTTAATTTTCAAAATACCACTGAATGGGTCATGCTGTCTATTTTTGTCCAATCATCCAGCATGCATATCTGACTCATATTTAACACCATTTTGGGCTCAAATTCACTCACTGGTATCTCCATTAACACTTTCCCAGCTCCAATAATCTGATATACTTTATAACTTTAAAAATTATTGTCATCATCACTATCATCAGCAAGTATTTGCCAAACGAAATCATAAGAATCATGCCTGGAAGCAGACATTTTGGGTTTACTAGGTAGCCCATACTTTAAACACGCATTTGTAAAACTTTCTTTATGAATGGTTTCAAACTACACCATAATGCTTATTCCTGGGCATGTTGTGCATATCAAATTAAGTTTCACAACTATTCATGTCGTGCTTGAAGAGCACAGATGCGGAACAGTTGCTATCTGAAAAACACATGTTGCGATAAGAATGGTTAAATAAAAGCTGTATACTTCGCTGAGCACAATTTCATATGTGGGACTAATTTGCAGGAGTTCTCACATTTTACTGTTCTTCACGCGCATCAATTTGTACAAATTTTGCACAATTCGTGCAATGGCACTCCCTGACAGCATCTCTGCGTAAGTACTTGACATATCTAATGACTCTCCTGCAAAGACTCTGTTGCTCTGCCAATACTTCTTATTTGTCATGCAGAGAATAAGCTACATTGACTTCTGATTGGTGGTTATTGTTTAACCTGGACCGGAACAAGCAATAACCACAAATGAGAATTCAGTGTAACATAGTTCACTGTGCAACAAACCAGTAGTGTAGCTTTCAAATCGACCAAAGGAGTCAAAATACAATTCAAAGTAGAAACTTTACATGAAAGTGGTTATTCAATGATGAGTAAAGTACTTCACTATACATGTGGAACATGTTTGGAATGTATGCTGAACATACTTCTGGGTTAAGATAATTAGCATGGAATGGGCCGGGGGCAGATTACAAACCATGTCATTTTGTGTTAATTTGTAGATGGTGAATGGGTATTCTCAAATAGTCTTTTTAGTTTTTACTAATAAACATGAATGCCTATGACTGTAAATGTTGTTTCAGATGGATTATAATTTTACAGAATAACAAGGCAACTAATAAAATAATTATTCATGACTGCTGAAGACTAAAATAACATAACATATGGTAAGTATCATTTTGTATCGATTCTTCGTCTCTTGTATCAATATGTGTATCGTTTCAACAAAAGTATCGATGCATCAATATTTATCGATCAGTTGTTTTACCCATACATAATATACTGTACCTTGTAGAAGACCTTCTTGTAAGTATGTCATATTTTACTGTACCTTGTTGATGGCCATCTTGTAAGTATAATTAATGTCATATTATACTGAAGCTTGTTGCTGGTTATCTTGTAACAGTAATTAATGTCATATTATACAGTACCTAGTGAAATTTATCTTGTAAGTAATAATTAATGTCATATTATATTGTAGCTTGTTGCAAGCTGTCTTGTAACTATAATTGGTGTTTTTGATACTGTACCCTGAAGGCTGTCTTCTATGTATAATTATTGTCATATTATATTGTAGCTTGTTGCAGGCTATCTTGTAACTGTAATTAGTGTCATATTATGCTGTACCTTGGAGGCTGTATTGTAAGTATATTTAACATCATATTATACTTTAGCTTGTTG
Source organism: Megalonaias nervosa (assembly GCA_016617855.1). Classification (NCBI taxonomy): domain Eukaryota; kingdom Metazoa; phylum Mollusca; class Bivalvia; order Unionida; family Unionidae; genus Megalonaias; species Megalonaias nervosa. The sequence continues at coordinate 19,642 of JAECUM010017561.1, read as the reverse complement.
CAGGCTGTCTTACAGCTATAATTAATGTCATATTATACTGCACCTTGTTGAAGGCTGTCTTGTAACAATAATTAGTGTTATACTATACTGTGCCTTGAAGGCTGTCTTGTAACTATAATTAGTGTTATATTATACTGTAGCTTGCTGCAGGTTGTCTTGCAACTATAATTAGTGTCATATTATACTTTACCTTGTTGAAGGCTGTCTTGTAACCATAATTAGTGTTATATTGTACTGTAGCTTGTAGCATGCAGTCTTGTTAACAATAATTAATGTCATATTATATTGTACCTTGTTGCAGGCCAGCTTGTAACTATAATTAATGTCATATTATACTGTAGCTTGTTGCAGGCTGTCTTGTAACTATAATTAATGTCATACTGTACCTTGTTGAAGGCTGTCTTGTAGATGATATATCTCTGCTCATCATCATTGGTGTCAACTTTAGTCATCTCATGATCTATGTAACTACTAAGGCCCTGAAGAAACTGCCTGTCTGTATTGTTGGTGATTATGGGAGGCAAAGGTACAAATCTTGATGTAGGTGTTGATGATCTAGATGCCATGTTTGAAACTAAAAAATAAGATAATCATATTCATTCATATCAATCATCCATGCTGGGAATCTGTTAGTACATTTAAAAGTTATTTCTCCTGCACCTTTGCTAATATGTTATTTATCATTCTGCTAACCTTTCCTACCCAGTGTTTCATATTTGGACAGTTTGTAGGTGTGTTAAGTCAGAGTGCATCCCCTATTGACAATGTGGAATTCACTGAAATGGCATGGCAGGGCATAGGGTAGTTTCTTTATTGCAGAGGCTTCCATAAGTTAGCAAATCTGTTTCAAACCATACATGCCTGAAAAATTAAAATGTAGAATATTTCTTGTCCAAGGTAACAAGTGGAAAATAATTTTTAACTTTAATAAGTGAACTATTTAGTATTTATGAACAGAGTCTTCTCTGTGATGCAGCATATTTTCGTCAGATTTGAAAAAATATAATGGCCTACTTATTCAAATGCAGTCAAAAATATCATTGGCATTTTCTTTTATAAGTTGCTTGTATCATGTGATTGTTTCACCTCTTATGTAAAGAAAAGAAGGCCATAAGATTTTGGAACAAGTGAGCAAGTAATGTGAAAAATGGCTAAGTACATGGACCAGTCAACACAGTATTTTAGAATCAAATGTCAGCTTATCTCAGAGAATAAAATATGTTTTAATTTATTATGTCTGAAAATAAAATCATGTTCCTGTTGATTTCATGCAGGTAGGGCTCTATGTAAGCTTGCTTAACTTTGCTAGTTTTGGTAGTGAGTACCTACCCTATCCAGCTACTTTGGGGTTTTGTCAGATCCCATCTTTTCCAACCTCCCATCCAAACTATTCAAATATCTAAACTCACACATAAGACAATATCATTATATACATGCCTATGCTTGTGCTTAATAGGACACCATTAACAAAGTGTAACTATGTGAAAACAGTGATACAGTTTATTTGAAATGAGACTACTATATAGAAAAGACCTTACCAACTCTAATATCTGTGTTTTTGAAATTATTTAAATCTACATACATGACCTCACTTGCTAAAACAATACCATCAGGGTGCATATGAAGACTGACTTAGACAAAACGACATCCTTTTCATATCCATCATTAACGTCAGAATCTCTGCCTCTTAAGAACAAAAGTATTATCAACTAAAATAAATTGTTCTTCAGGAAACACACAAAATCCAGTTGTCAACATAATTGTTCTGTTGAAAAACACACCTATTTAATCCTGTCAATCACTCCAACATTTAGCTGTAAGTGATCATTTTACACATGACTGTGCTCATCTACTTTGGACAATTTATTTTCCTTTCAGGATGTGTTGTCATATCTTAAAAGTCTTTCTATGTACTAGTCATCATTTTCAAAGCTATATTTTGATTGGTCATCATTTTCAAAGCTATATTTTGACTGGTGATCATTTTCTACTAAATAAAATGATCTTTCCTTTGCATATTTTGTCTGGAGTATGTGATTGCAAATACAGTGCAGAGGTTAACACTTTACAAATAAACCAGTTTTGTGCAAGCAAATAATACTCAGACATTATGATGCAAAACAATCATAACAAGTAAAATAAATTATAATAACCAACTTATTAATTATGCTAACAATTTGTCAAATTCAAAGTCTGTTATATCATTTTAAATAAAGGGAATTGAAAAATGCAATAACTGCTACTGTGATTCTTGAAAACTACTTAAACATCAGTATAAAAAATTAACTGTAATTCAAATACTTCTGATTTACTTTTGTAATCATATGGATGAAAAATAATTGACAGAGGCAACGGTGTTTCTGGGTAGGTTTTCAAGAACATGAGTGAAATGGCTATTGTGTAATTTAAAAAAAAGACATAGATATTTTGGCAAGAACTGGTCCTCAGTCAGGAATGCTGGCTGATTTGGACCATGGCTGATTCAGCCAAAATGACAGGCTGATTGGAAACATTTGAAATATTATAAGAAAAACAATGGAACACACATACCTGATTTATTTTAGCAGTTGCAAACATAATAAGTGAATGTAAAAGGTTGATTTTCAGCTTTTAAATTGACATCAAATAGTTATTAGCAATTTTGTAGCCAAAATCAGAACAAAATAGACATGAGCTATCATGTACAGATTTTTTTAACCAAAATAACTTTCAAGTGTTTACAGTAAAGAAAATACAAAGTTAACTTTTCATAAATCAGGCCAGTATCAACACTATCAAACAGTAATGCATATAAATTGACCCAATGTATGTATTGATTTCTTATCCAATTGTACTTTCTTTGCATTATATTTACCCCCAAAAAAACTTTGTATAAAGAGTTAGTGATGAGTAAAACAATAGTATAATGTACTTCACTGTTATCATTACATTTTTATTTACTGTTATTATTCACTTGTTATCTTCCGAGTTAATTCTTGAACCAGTAAAGCAACTTATTTACATGTTAACTTTTGAACATTTGAAAATATTTAATTTAAAGTCAATATTAAATCCATTAAACACTGATTTCTGAATAAATATATATTTTCATATATTAATACATATATAATATAATAACAATTCCATGTAACCTAAGATCACAAAATTATTTCAAGTCAACATTATACATGTATTTTCTGTTCTAGAATGGTACAAAATTCAGTAAATTGGTAAACAACATCAAAAGTGCTTTAATTAAAGCAGTGTTAGTCAAAAGGGTTTTGCCAAATCATAGTCAGATGATCTCACTACAGTGGTCCTCCTCTTATATGGCCACCCCTTCTGCACCAGGAAAGTGGCCTTATAAAACAGGTGGCCTTTCCACAGGGGGACTTATATTTGTGAGATGCGTATGTATATGTTTATATAGTAGGAAAGCTACATATAACTTAAAGTAGTTAACATCTTCATTTAAAAGTAGCATTAATTATTAAAATGTTCTTCTTGTCTTAAAAACAGACTTATTTCAAGGAAACACAAATTAATAGTTCTTATTCTTAGCGTGAAATGAGAGTGGGATATTGTTGGCATGTGTATTACAAAACCATTAAAAAACATTATTTAAATCTTGGTACATATGTTGTTTTGCATTTAAAATAATTCTCTTTCCATTTACTCCATTTTCCCACTGCTACAGGATATTCTCCCCATCTTTTACGATCTTATTTATTTGAGTCTTCCCAACATAAAATCTTTCGTCAAGTGAACTCTCCCCGTTGACGTCAAGTCAAATAACTTTTGGTTTTTCTTCTAAAATATTATTTCTTGATTTATTCCTATATTGCAAATTGTACAGTATTGCAATTTAATTTTGCAGATGAAACTTTTGTAAATGAAAAACCTTGTTCTAATGAAAGTGATACATGTACTGTCACATGATTTTTTGGTCTTTGTCTGGTACCCTGTTTTGTTCAAAGTTGATTGTTTCTGTGTGTATATGTGTTAATCCACAAAATCCATTTTTAGCCTATCTGACCATATTATGATCTTGACAATTATGTCAGTCGTAATCAACGTCAAAAAAAAAAAAAAATCTGCTGTGTGAAGCCCAAAGCTCTACCAAAACATTGCTGACCCCATTTCCTGAAAACATCAGCATTAATGATATAATAATAACCTTAGTGGTACATGTACTTTAGCCAACACTTCTTTCAGTAATGAAAACCTGACATCCTGAAACAGACATTGGGAAAGATAATCGGATTACTTACCTTACCAAAATTAAATATTGGTTCTGGACACATATTAATAATAAAATGTGGCTGCTTGTGAGGGGTAAATTTTACATTTGTGCACTAATATGTTGACCGCTGGTCACGTTAGAGGGGTGGCCTTTCTTGAGGGGTAATTTTGAACACAAACTCGTCAGTGCCAAGGGATTCTGGTCATAAAGAGTGGGTGGCTGCTGGTCAGGGGGGCCATTGAAGATGGGGACCACTATATTAGCATTTGCAGTTAAATTAATTAAGGACACCAAGATCAAACAAAGTAATAAACAAATGGTGACAATTTAAGTTAAGATGGTACCTCTGGATCAACTCAGGAGATAGGAATGTAAACAGATGAGGAAGTGACAGGGATGCTTGATTGCATGGAAGTCCTATGCTGAGAAACAGACCTCTACCAGTCAGCTACTGAAGATACATGCCAGCATTAATAGCCATGTTAGTTTCTCAATTGCTATATTATATAAATAAAATTATTTAAATAATAATATGCTATTTTGTTAATCTTTTTTAACAGTATCCACTTTCAATAATAATATGCATACATTCAAATAACATATTATTAATTTTGCAAATGTAATTCACAGTGCTCATTGTTTTTGCATATTGGGTTTATTTAGTATAAAGAAATATTCTACATGAATCTATTTTTTTAAAAAGGTATTAACATACTCAGACCAGTATATATAGATGAAAAAAAAAACCCAAAACATTAGCATACTGGGATCAGTCTAATAGATAAATACAAATTAACTGCATTTAATGTTTTCAGTATTAGTAATTTTCAGAAAATTCAATGATGCATTATGAATTCAGCCAACAAACTTTAACATATGGAGCTTTAAACAATGATTATTAAAATATATTTCATCTTAAGACATCCACAAAATTTGGAGAATATAGACATATAATATTGACATTTGATATTGCATGGAACAAAATCATAAATTTTACAGGACCCCACATTCATTTTTAGTATACAATTTTTTTTTACTATAATTATTATATAATACAATACACAGTAATATGAATTTTTTTTATATAAATCAAATAAAGGCATTGACATACCCAGACCCATATATGTAGAAAAAATACAATGTAAGCAAAAGCATTAACATATATATATATATATATATATATATATATATATATATATATATATATATATATATATATATATATATATATATTTATATATATCTGTATGAACAAATGCTACTTTATGGGCCATATTTTCATGATTAAATGTTTCAATCTGAATTCACTGAAAACAAATAACATACTGTACTTCAAGGGAAGTGTTACGCGTCTAGGCTCATACAAAAAGTAACAAGAAAAGAGTGAAAACAACAATCTTTGTAAAATTTAATAAATAATTTATTTACCTAGAAAAACAAGGTAAAAATGAGAAAAAGGACTTATGGTTTATGAATCAAATCCAAAATTAATCCAAGATTTAAAAAATAGAAGTCCTATTATTAAAAAAGTCCTAAATGAATCTGAGTTTGAGTCCCGATGAAATTCAAAATGGAAGCGATGACATCTGTTGCAACCTTCAAAGTGTTGTTGTGTCAACAGCTCCTTGTTGAATCACAGAAAATAACATTCCAGTTTGGAATTCTGAATAATTTTCAGTGAATGTCTTTGTCCAAGAATCAATTTAGGAGCAGTTGAATTCCAGGGAAAATAATCACTTTAAATTGAATAAAATAAAAATTCAACTCAAACTGGTCACAACTGAACACCTTTAAGTGTCAAAGATTTAAAGCCCAACTGGCTAATTCTTATGAAGAAAACCGTCATACACTAAGTTAAGATGCAAAACAGATTCCCGTATGAGGGTCACGTGGTCATTTTCTAGAACAACATAGAAACTTTTTACATGCATAACATCACATATTCAGTATAGCCTTAACTGAAATCAATGGTTCTTACTCGGGAAAAAAAATTTCTTTAATAGTTCTGAATCAAGATCAGCCACTAAATACAGTGTTTCTACTACTGGTTGTTTATCAGGTCAAACAGAACTGAACTGAATTTCTAAAAAAAAATATCAAATCCAGTAGACAAAGTTATCATTACAATACCATGTAATGGAAAAAAATTTTTTTAAATTAACAAACAAATAATTAAATTACATGTACATAACACTCCCCCCCCCATAAAAGAAAAAGAAAGATTTATATAATGAAGCTTTCTTTTTACCATATGTTAATTATACATGAGGTTTATAAAACAAATAACATAAGAAGAACTCTTATGAATTATAAAAAGTGTACATGAAATAATATTTCTATACAGGGGAAAGTGCATCTGCTATTAAACTGTCTTTTCCCTTAATGTGCCTGATGTCAATACTGTATTCCTGTAACAACAAACTCAGCACCTTAATCATCTCCGATTTTTGTTTTTCATCTTGTCGATGAAAGTAAGGGGGTTGTGATCACTAAACACAATAATCGGAGAAAGAGCTGAACTAATGTAAACTTCAAAATGTTGTAATGCCAATATCAAAGCCAAACATTCCTTCTAGACTGTTGAATAATTTCTTTGGTGCTTATTTAATTTCTTAGAAAAAATAGCACACTGGATGATCAACACCATTTTTTACCTTCTTGAATCAATACTGCTCCAACCCCAACATCACTTGCATCAACTGTCAGTTTAAATGATTGACTGAAATTTTGAGCTGTAAGAACTGGTGCACTCTTAAGTATGGCTTTTAATTTATCAAAAGCCTCCTGACATTTTTCAGTCCAAAGAAACTTGTTTTTCTTGCTCAATAAATTTGTCAGGGGTTCAGCAATTATGGAAAAATTGGAACAAAATTTCCAATAGTATCCAGCCATACCCAAAAACTGCATCAGTTGCTTTTTACTGACAGGCACAGGGAATTCAGATATAGCCTTGACCTTAGCATCTATAGGTTTAACTTGTCCATGTTCCACAATATGTTCTAGAAAAGTTACACAAGCACGACAGAACTCACTTTTGGATAAATTAATTGTCAAACTTGCATCAATGAGTCTGTCAAAGAATTTCCGAATTGTTGCTAAATGTTCTTTCCAGGTGTCACTGTAGATGATGACATAATCGATGTAAGCATCACAATTATCTAGACCAGAGGTAATCATATTCATCAAACACTGAAAAGTACTTGGCGAACCCTTCATCCCAAATGGCATCACTTTATATTGATAAAGTCCATCTGGAGTCACAAATGCCAAAATTTCCTTTGCCCTTTCTGTCAGTGAAATTTGCCAAAATCCTTTCAGAAGGTCAAATTTGGTGACATATTATGCATTTCCAATTTTATCAATACAGTCATCAATTCTGGGTAATGGAAATGAATCTGTTTTAGTCACACTGTTAACTTTTCCATAATCCGTGCACATGCAGAAAGTTTTACCTGGTTTCGAAACAAGTATACATGGTGAACTCCAGTCACTTTTACTGGGCTCTATGAAATCATTCTCCAACAAATACTGAATTTCTTTTTTTCAAGTATTCCTGTTTGAGAGGGTTCATCCTGTATGGATGTTGTTTCCCAGATTTGGAATTTACAATTTCAACGTCATGAAAAATTTTGTTTGTTCTCGTAGGAACATCAGGAAATAAGCGTTTATATTCAAATAATAACTGTTTAAATTCATTCCTTCCTTGTTGTTGCAAATGTGAAAGTTTCTAGTCCAGATTATACATATTTCTGAATTCCAAAGATTTGTCACTCCAAAATCAATAGTCTGATTGCATTCCTGCACTTAAATCCTCACTGAGTGGGACAGGTACAACTAAATTAATTGCATGATTTACCTGGCTGTCTCTCTCAATATACTCCTTTAACATGTTTATGTGGCAAAGTTGTTTTTGTCTTCGCCTCCCAGGAGTATTTATGATGTAATTTAAATCATTTACTTTCTTTCCAACCGTGTAGGGACCATAATACTTGGCCTGAAGAGGATTTTGTGGTATGGGCAAAAGAGCCAGAACTCTATCACCAGTCTGAAAACGTCTTTCCTTTGAATTTTTATCATTCCTTAATTTCAATTTTGACTGAGTAGAGTGCAGATTCGCTCTTGCAACCTCACAATCTTTTGACAACTTATACTTAAAATCAGAAACATAATTGAGAAGATTGATTTCGCTATCTTCATTAGAAAGAAGTTTCTCTTTCAACTTCAATGGTCCAAGCACAGTGTGTCCAAAAACTAGTTCAAAGGGACTGAATCCTAAAGATTCTTGAACTGACTCCCTAACAGCAAACAATAGTAAATGAATGCCTTCATCCCAATCTTTACCTGTATCAAAACAATATGATCGAATCATATTTTTCAAAGTTTGATGAAATCTTTCCAAAGCCCCTTGGCTGTCAGGGTGATAGGCAGAAAATTTGAATTGTTGGATGCCTAATTCGTACATAACTTGCTGGAAAATTCCAGACATAAAATTTGACCCTTGATCAGATTGGACAGATTTGAGAAGGCCAAATTGAGTAAAAAACTTTATCAAAGCTTTTACTATTGTTTTAGTTTTAATATTCCTCAAACGAATTGCCTCTGGGAATCTTGTTGACACACACATAATGGTCAACAAGTATTGGTTGCCTGACTTGGTCTTAGGTAAGGGTCCAACACAATCTACCATTATTCTGCTAAATGGTTCATCAAATGCAGGAAAAGGTTGCAAATGAGCCTTAGGTATCTTCTGATTGGGTTTTCCTACCATTTGACAAGTATGACAAGATCTGCAGTATTTACAAACATCACTTTTGATTTTTGGCCAATAAAAGTGATTTAAAATCTTGTGATAAGTCTTATTAATCCCTAAATAACCAGCCAAAGGAGTTTCATGGGCTAAACTAAGTATTTCCTGTCTGTAAGATTTTGGAACTACAATTTGATAGTTCACTGACCACTCGTCACCAGCAGGTACCTCGGGAGGTCTCCATTTTCTCATAAGAATTCCATTTTTAATAAAATAACAAACAGGTACTGCAGTGGCTTCAGTTTCACTAATGGCTCTTCGAAACAAACATGGGATCTCAGGATGTTTTTCCTGTTCGACGACAAGTGATTGTCGTTTGTCACCCTGATTAGAATAAAGAGAATGAGTAGTTAAAAGAGGATCACTGTGATCAATACCTTTTGATTGATCCAAACAAGGAGTGAAAGTGACCTCATCAAAAGCCTGACCAATACATGTGTCAGCTAAAGGAATATTTTCCTTATTATAATTTCTTTGGTGCTTATTTAATTTCTTAGAGAAATAGCACACTGGATGATCAACACCATTTCTATCTTCTTGAATCAATACTGCTCCAACCCCAACATCACTTGCATCCACAGATAATTTAAAAGATTGATTGAAATTTGGAGCTGTGAGAACCGGCGCACTCTTGAGTATGGCTTTAATCTATCAAAAGCTTCCTGACATTTTTCAGTCCAAAGAAACTTGTTTTTCTTACTTAACAATTTGTCAGAGGTTCAGCAATATTAGAAAAATTGTAACAAAACTTTCAATAGTATCCAGCCATACCCAAAAATCGCATTAGTTGCTTTTTACTGACAGGCACAGGAAAATAAGAGATAGCTTTGACTTTAGCATCTATAAGTTTAACTTGACCATGTCCCACAATATGTCCTAGAAAAGTTACACAAGCATGGCAGAACTCACTTTTAGATAAATTGATTGTCAAATTTGCATCAATGAGTCTTTCAAAGAATTTCCGAATCATAGCAAGATGTCCTTTCCATGTCGTTGTAGATGATGACATCATCGATGTAAGCATCACAATTATCTAGACCTGAGGTAATCATATTCATCAAGCATTGAAACGTACTTGGGGAACCCTTCATCACAAAAACAGCATTACTTTATATTGATAGAGTCCATCTGGAGTCACAAAAGCCGAAACTTCTTTTGCTCTTTCCGTTAGTGGAATTTACCAAAATCCTTTCAGAAGGTCAAATTTGGTGACTCTGACATACTTGGCATTTCCAATTTTATCAATACAATCATCGATTCTTGGTAATGGAAATGAATCTGTTTTTGTCACACTGTTCACCTTCCTATAATCAGTGCACATATGGAAAGTTTTATCCGGTTTCGGAACAAGTATACATGGTGAACTCCAATCACTTTTACTGGGCTCTTTGAAATCGTTCTCCAGCAAATACTGAATTTCCTTTTTCAAGTATTCCTGTTTGAGACGGTTCATCCTGTATGGGTGTTGTTTCACAGGTTTTGAATCTACAATTTCAACGTCATGAAAAATTTTGTTTGTCCTTGTAGGAATGTCTGGGAACAAGTGCTCATATTCGAATAATAACTGTTTAAGTTCATTTCTTTCTTGTTGTTGCAAATGTAAAAGTTTCTGGTCCAGATTTCTCATAATTTCTGAATTCCGAAGATATGTTGCTCCAAGATCAACAGAGTCCAATTGAATTTCTTCACTTAAATCCTCAGTTGGTAGGACAGGTACAACTAAATTAACTGTATGATTTACTTGGCTATCTCTTTCAATATACTAGTACTCCATTAACTTTTTTAGATCCAAGTACTATTATTATAATTTAACTCATTCATTTTCTTCTTTACTTTGTAAAGGCCGTAAAATCCAATTTGAAGAAAATTTTGAAGAATGAGCAAGAGAGAATGAACTCTATTACAAAACTCAAATGTTCTCTCAAGTAAAGTTTTGTGAAACCATAGTTTCACTTTTGACTTGAATTGCTGAGTGCCAAATTCAAGCATAACAAGCTGGAAAATTCCAGACATGAAATTTGACCCTTAGTCTGATTGGACAGATTTGGGAAGGCCAAACTGAATAAAAAACTTTATCAAAGCTTTTACTGTAGTTTTGGTTTTAATATTCCTCAAACGAATTGCCTCTGGGAATCTTGTTGACACACACATAATGGTCAACAAATATTGGTTGCCTGACTTGGTCTTAGGTAAGGGACCAACACAGTCTACCATAATTCTGCAAAATGGTTCGTCAAATGCAGGAATTGGTTGCAAATGAGCCTTAGGTATCTTCTGATTGGGTTTTCCTACCATTTGACAAGTATCACAAGATCTACAAAATTTACAAACATCACTTTTGATTTTTGGCCAATAAAAGTGAGTCAAGATCTTGTTATAAGTTTTATTTATCCCTAAATGACTAGCCAGAGGAGTTTCATGGGCTAAACTAAATATTTCCTGTCTGTAAGATTTTGGAACTACAGTCTGATAGTTCACTGACCACTCGTCATTAGCAGGTACCTCGGGAGGTCTCCATTTTCTCATAAGAATTTCATTTTTAATGAAATAACAGACAAGTACTTCAGTGGCTTCAATTTCACTAATGGCCTTCTGAAACAAACAGGAGATCTCAGGATCTTTTTCCTGTTCGACGACGAGTGATTGTCATTTATCACCCTGATTAGATAAAAGAGAATGAGTATTTAAAAGAGGATCAATGTCTTTTGATTGATCCAAATTAGAAGTGAAAGTGACCTCATCAAAAGCCTGACCAATATATGTGTCAGCTAAAGGAATATTTTCCTTATCAAAATCATTCTCAAGAGCTTTCTTTGACATAGCTCTGGTAACTGCACAAGTTGGGTATAACTCAGGGTATTCTTTTTCAAATAGGATCAACTTTCTGATCCAAAGAAGGCTTGTCAGTTACAAGTGGATTAACCACAACCTTGTCTCCAGCTAGGTCATTGCCTAGCAACAAATGAATGCCCTCAACGGGTAAAGTAGACACTCTACCGACTGTCACAGGTCCTGAAACTAAGTCTGATGACAAATTTACAGAATTGAGAGGAACATTAACAAAGCCGCACTCTACTCCCTGAATGAGAACACTCTCATTAGAACAGGACTTCTCAGAAAAAGGCAAAGTACCTGATAATAAAAGACTCTGAGAGGCTCCTATACCCCTTAAAATTTTAATAGGGACAGGATTGTCCAAATCACCCAAGAGTGATATAGAACCCTTCGACATGAATGGTTCATAATTCTCCATAATAAAATCAGACTGGGGTTTATGAGACCCAACAAATGTATTGCTTTCAATACATGACCATGACCTTGACCTCTTAGAAATAAGAGCATTTGGGATAGGTCTAGACTGTCTTGATTCTGATGCTTATTTTTCAATTTGAAACAATCAGAAATAACGTTTCCTTTCTTCTTCCAATAGGTACACGTAGGAAGAGACAAGGATTTTTGATCAAGCTTATCAGAAGCTTCATTTTTAAAAGTTGTGCCAGATTGAGATTTAGAAGGGCTCATATCAGGCTGAAATACCTTCTTACCAGAAGACTGCTGAGTGGAATACTTGCCTACAAAAGGAACTTTATGAGCTAAGAAATACTTGTCAGTAGCATAGCAAGGTTTCGATCTTATGCTCATCAAGATAAGTCTTAGTGTCACTATGGACACAGTTCTTGAACTCTTCAAGTAATATAAGATGTCTAGAATTTCATAATCTTGATCAACTTTCCTGGCTAAGCACCATCTCTCAAATAACTGCTCTTTTTCTCTTGCAAATTCGACATGAGTTTGTCCAGCTTCTTTTTTATAGTTCCTGAATTTTTGCCGGTAAGCCTCAGGGACTAACTCATAACCCTTTAAGATGCATTCCTTAACCAGATCATAGTCAGCAATTTGCTATACTGACAGGGATGCATAGATATTTCGGGCTTAGCCAAAAAGTGCACACTGTAATAATTTAGTCCAATGCTCCCTTGGCCATTTCAAATTTTCAGTAACTTTTTCAAAATAAGGAAAATATTTGTCTACTTCTTTTTCACTAAAAGGGGGCACTAACCTAAAATTCTTAGTAATATCAAAACTTGAATCTGTATGTGAAGTGGGAACGTGCATTTCACTTGCCAGCTCTATTTATTTTAAATTGATATTCCCTATCTTCCTTCTCTCTTTGCATTTGCCTTTGCATCTGTTTCTCTCTCTCCCTCATCTAACTGCATTTGTTTCTCTTCTTTCTGTAACTGCATTTGTTCTTTCTGTAACTGCATTTATCTCTCTCTCTTTCTCTCTCTCTTCCTTATCTAATTGCATTTACATTTGTTTTTCTCTCTCCTCTTTCTCCAATAGCATTTGTTTTTCTTCTTTCTGTAATTGCATTTGTTTCTCCTCTTTATCTTTCTGAAATTCAAGCTTTCTTAACTCTAATTCCATCTTGTATTTTAATTTTAATTCCTTTATTTTTATGTCAGAGTCTGATACAGACTTACTGATCGAAACCAAAACACTTTTATCCAAAACACTCTTTTCTACCAAATAATGGACCAAAATATTTTTTATTTCTTGCTTCGTTAAAGAAACTCTGCCTCATAAAGATCATATTTTCTGGCAGGTTCATGCAATTCATCTTTTTTCAAACAGTCCAACTGCTCCTGGGTAGGATTTGAAAGAAAGATCTTTACTTTTGATGACAATGTTAAAAAAGCCTGTTGATTTCACTAAAGATTTCAAACAAAGTGTGAAATAACACTTGGGATTTTTTAAAAAATTCAGAAAACTAGGGGAATTTAAATTTCAAAAAATAATTTTCTGAAACATTTTAGCCAAAATTCATATATCCCAATGACAAGGCCCCAATTTTCTTGTTACGTGTCTAGGCTCATATAAAAAGTAACAAGAAAAGGGTGAAAAAAACAAGCTTTGTAAAATTTCACAAATAATTTATTTCCCTAAAAAAAATAAGGTAAAATTGAGAATAAGGACTTACAGTTTACAAATCAAATCCAAAATTAATCCAAGAATTGAAAAATAGAAGTCCTATTATTAAAAAAATCCTAAATGAACCTGAGTTTGAGTCCCGGCGAAATTCAAAATGGAGGCGATGACATCTGTTGCAACCTTCAAAGTGCTGTTGTGTCAACAGTTCCTTATTGAATCACAGAAAATAATACTCCAGTTTGGAATTCCAAATAATTTTCAGTGAATGTCTTTGTCCAAGAATCAATTTAGGTGCACTTGAATTCCAGGGAAAATAATCACTTTAAATTGAATAAAATAAAAATTCAACTCAAACTGGTCACAACAAAACACCTTTAAGCCCAACTGGCTAATTCTTATGAAGAAAACCGCTATATGCTAAGTTAAGATGCAAAACAGATTCCTGTATGAGGGTCACGTGGTCATTTTCTAGAACAACATAGAACTTTTTACATGCCTAACATCACGTATTCAGTATAGCCTTAACTGAAATCAATGGTTCTTACTCTGGAAAAAAAACTTTAAAAAAAAAGTTGTTTACCAAAAACACTAACTAGTTCTGAATCAAGGTCAGCAACTAGATACAGTGTTTCTACTACTGGTTGTTCATCAGGTCAAACAGAACTGAACTGAATTTCTACAAAAAAAATATCAGATCCAGTAGACAAAGTTATCATTACAATAACTTGTAATGGAATAAAAAAATATTTAAAGCTAACAAACAAATAATTAAATTACATGTACATAGCAGAAGATTCATAAAATATATTTCATTTTTAAATATAGATAACACCACCATTTTTGTTAAGTTATAATTTTCTTTGTTTTAATTATTCAAAGGTTATTCCAATATAGACATATGATATTGTATTCAATTAAATCATTAAATGCATTTAACAAGGTTAAACAAATATGGACATATGATACTGTATTGAATTAAATCATAAATTTGACAGAACCCAATTTAAATTTAAGTATGAATGTGTTATTTAGCACCGATAGTATATATTACAATGTACAGGATAAAGATTAATTTTCAATAAATCGAACAGACGCATGAACATACTCAGGCCGATATGTTTAAACAAAAAAAATATTTTTTGCTGCATGAGCCCTGCTTTCAGAATTGGTGTTGGTAATTTTTTTATTTCTTAATAAAACTATTTCAATTTTTTTTAAAAATGTGAATGAGCTGCTTTTAAAATATTTCATTACTAGAGTGCTGATGCAAGATAAACAGGGGAATCTCAGGTGAAATGTCTTACAAGGACTAATTTAAATTCCAAACGAAACTTAATATTTCACATGGTCCGAATCAGCCAGACATCTGGTCCAAATAAGCTTTGTCCGAATCAGCCATGTTTCGAATCTATTACCTTTGGTCGGTGCAGACACTGGTCTTAGCATGTACCGACTCTAAATATATATTACTTGACTTTACGTGAGATTAATATTGCTTGATCTAATTCTCTGCTGGTAGTTTTACGACAAATTATCACAATGTCGTAAGATGTCGTGCCTTAAAACTCGGGAATTAAGTGACTGGACTCTTCATCAGCGCCATATTTCAACAATGTTTGTTGTGAAGATAA
The DNA here is from genome assembly GCA_016617855.1 of Megalonaias nervosa. Classification (NCBI taxonomy): domain Eukaryota; kingdom Metazoa; phylum Mollusca; class Bivalvia; order Unionida; family Unionidae; genus Megalonaias; species Megalonaias nervosa. Next base: position 4,047 of record JAECUM010017561.1, on the reverse strand, counting down.
ACGTTATTTCCGGTAACAATGACATAAAGCTTGCCAAAAATGGTTCCCGTTGCGGAATTACCAATAATTACACTGTAAAGTTAGATGCAGACGCGTATCAGAATGGATGAATGAAATCTATCGAAATTATACAAAGAACACAATGTAAGCAAAATGGATTTTTATGATGATGAGTCAAAGATCAATTACTCTCACACAACATCTTAAATGCATTTAAATAATATAATCTTTTAATCTCATCTTGCAATAAAAAAAAAACCATGCACAGAGTTTAATCATCGACATCATCCCAGATATAAACCAGTCATAAGTCTCATTCAAAGAGGGAACCAGTCATAATTCTCATTCAAAGAGGGAACCAGTCATAAGTCTCATTCAAAGAGGGAGTTTCCTTTATGGTTGTCCAAAAAGCTAAAAATTAAAGTGATTAATATAATGCAGAAACATTGCTAGAAATATTGTATGAAATAAAAAGAAAGTTAATTACTTTAGAATTTAATTCAAGACTTATGTAATGTTTTACCTCTGCTGTAAACAGGACTTTGACTCCTATATTATAGTTATTGATATGCTTTACATTATTGGCTATGTTGAAATGTGTATTGAAGCCTGGTCTAAACAATTGAGGCCGATTGTTTCCGATGATCATACAAATATGGCTGCCATCCATCTCAGATTAAATTATAGATCAATCGATCGACTGAGCAAATGATTTACAGGAGCTTATGGAAATGATTGTGACTCATTTATACAGTTGATTGGTGGAATAAAATAAAATAATTGAAATTGTTGTAAGTCATGCTACTGATTGATTCTATTATTACGACTCATTGGTCTTAAAACAAGCAATAGAAAAGAGTGAGAAGGAACAAGCTTTGTAAATTCAACAAATGATTTATTTCCCTAGAATACAAAGTAAAAATGTAACATAATAACTTTCTGTATTGTGTGTTAAATTGGAAATAAATCCTAGAATTACAGACACAAGTCCAAATAATTAAAGTTCAGAATAAACCTCAGTGGAAATCCAAATTAAATCCAATACTGAAAGTGTTGATGTGCATGTGGTTACCCGTCTAGTGGTGATGTGCAAACAGCCTTTTGTTGGATCACATTAATACAATCCAAGAATATATCCTTATTTGAAATTTCACTAAAAATTCTAGATATGTATTAATTGTTTAGAGAACTAAAAATAAATTAATGCTTTGGGTAAAGTAGAAAATTAATTTAATTTTGGACAAGGTCAAGTCCAGCATACAGTGCTACATTATCACTGGCATATATTGAAATAATTTTAGAAAATAAATAAATTAAAAAAAACAACTCACTAACAAGCAATGCAAACTAAATATACATAACAATATGTGATTATAATAGTTTATTTTATAGTAATTAGATCAGTTTTATTTTTCTAATAGGTATTTGCTACAGTTTTCTTACGACATTGATGCAGGTGTTACAATACAGAAGAATTACACCTGGATGGCATATGATGAGTCGAACCAGATGTTTGTATGCCTTTTATTAAATGTTCCTGTCTTTTATTGAACATTTATAATTTTCAAACTATTTTTCCCTTAGAAGACCACTCCTCAGTACTAATTGTCAATCTGCTTTGTAAACAGTGAAACAAGAAAAAGCATGCAAATTCACTAAATAAGAAAAACAAGAACAAAATGAAAACTATTAATTTTGAAGAAAAATATATTTGTGAAATCTAATAAACTGTGTTGACATTTTTAGAACGCACAGACATTGACATAGACAAATACAAATTTTATGAAAAAGTCTGAGCTGCATAACATAATAAGAAATAGTAGTTCTTTGGAGCTCTTTTAGCGACTGTAAATAATAGTATAACATTTATTCAACCAGTCATATAGTACTTGCGATCATAAGTTGTTTTTATTTTTCTAAAATTTTAATATATTTTTAATGTGTTAAAATACACATGCATAATGGCTGGCCATTAACGTGTTAAAATACACATGCATAATGGCTGTCCAATAAATGCTTAAGCTATTCACTTCTAGCAATTTATAATTTCTGATTACAATTTCAATGCAGAGAACTTAATTTACATGAATATAATAATAATAATATATATAATAATATAATATAATGCTTACATGAAGTGTTAACATATTATGATTAAAATAATATCTGGCTAATAACATCCTCAAGATACAGTTAACATGCATACTGATTTTAAATATAAAAGGACAAGAACAGACTATGCAAAACATACTAAGCACACATATGCGATAGAAAATCCACCAATAACCACGTGTAAGTGACAAAAGCCAACATTTAGGCAATCAGTAGCTACAAGAATATATTCAACATTTAGGGCCATCAAACATCCACACTCATTATGAAAACAAGAATCTAAATTGCTAAGCATGCAACCGATTAAGGTAGCAGCAGCAACTTATTTATTTGTGTTTACAGATGGAGCATTTACACAATAAGCTCCCAGGCCAGGTCTTTAATAGGGATTTAAAGCTGTTGTTCATAAATTATTTGGGAGAGAATTCCATAATTTTGCTGCTGCATAACAAAAAAGATTGCAGCCCTTACCAGAATGTTACTACATTTGGGATCTCCACAGTGTTAACATACCTGGAAAAAAAAACACCCCAACCCCACAAAACAACAAAATTATCAGATCCTTAAAGAATGCATGGAATTTCTTGTTTAAAATTTTTAATACGTCAAGTGCCATGGTATTAATCCTTTGCATGTGAAGAATTAATTCGTTTGCCAAATCCAAGAATTCCTAATAAGGCTTCTTGAAATCGCAGAAGACGAATCTCAATGGTCTTTCGTGGAGCTTTTAAAGTGTGTCCATATTAGTGAGACTGCTGAAGTGCCATATTAGGGGACAGAATTTGAAGTTTGTCATGGCAAAAGAGCAGTACACAGCCAGTATTCCTTGGTTATAAGGTATTTTCCAATTCATTTGGGCACATTTAATTGTTTTGATGCTTTCTGACCAATTTCAGTGACTTGCTGATTAAAGTTAAGCACAAAGTCCAAAATGTCACCAAAAACGTTTCACTGAATCATCACAAGATATATAAGCCTCGCTCTGCAATAGCTTGGAAGTTATCAGGGTTTCCTTTCAGTTCATCGCTGGTTAACCACCTAATCATGGTATTGCACTCTATTTCCAAAGATTTCATAATATTATAGTCATGGTGTGTGTGTTGTCATCAGCATTTGTAAAGTGAAGTCTGTGGTAACGTTTAAGACACCAAGTTCTATATTTTTTCTGTTGAAACTTATTTTTTATAGCCATAAATGTAGATAAATGGAATGGAGTCGGATTACAAGTTACAACAACTTAAAATAAGCTCTCCCGTTAAATCAACTACGCGACTGATCATGCTTACTGAAAACTTTTATAAACTCTTTCATGTCACAAGAGAGCTTAAGAAAGCCTTGATAAGACTCGGACTTTTTCAAGATGGAGGAGATAGGCATTATTCCCCCCGAAAAAGTAAAATTAACAAAATTGATCGAAAAATTACCGATTTTACTGCTTCTTTGATGAGAAATTACGTTTGATATTATGATTAATAGGCATATTCACACAATAACACGTTCTTTTAATTTTGCAGGCCGTTGATTTTAATCAAAATTTTTTTGCCTTGTCATGGCCGGCTCGTGCATATGCCATAGCAATCAATTAACCTCTGGTTAGATTGTTGTTCTATTCATGAAATTGTTTTTCTTTACAACTGATATCTTCTATAAATAATCTGTATTTACCCTTTTATCACCAGCTGTCAGTGATATTGTTTCTGCTGACCAATTTTATTGCGGGTTTCAGCTCAGATTCAGACCCATGTCTTATTGGCATCTCACGCATGCATGTGCCACTCGAGACTATCTTTTCAAATATGACATTAGGTTGATAGAATCCACCAAATCTAATCCATTTATATGTACAAAGCTTCACTGATATGTGGATTTTTAGATCATAAGGCATTTTCAGTATTGGCAGAAAAGGAGAACTAGTATAGTGTACATTAAAATTAG
>JAECUM010017559.1:0-38944 GCA_016617855.1 Megalonaias nervosa | reverse complement strand
GGTTGTTATTGATATAATCGTTTACTCAGTTTCTGCTGTTGTTGCTGGAACCGGATTATTGTTATCAACAATAACAATGACAGCACCTGCAGTTGCAACAATTGTCGTTTCAACGGCAACAACATGAGCAGGCATTCTCAGTATTATCGCTAAGAAAATATCTACATGCGCAAATGATAAATTACACGAGTATATAACAAAACTACACACAGCAACAACATCTTATTCTAAACTATCATCGTATCTTTCTGCGTATCTCAGCTATGGTAAAATATCTGATGAGGAGTTCGCAACGATAATGAAAACCTACGATGAAGCATTTAGTGATAAAGTAACCTGTGATAAGAATGAAGGTTGATTTCCCGAGATTGCGTCCTATTAAATAACGGAGTATTTTAAATAATGTCGACGTTAGAACTATTACAACAGATCGTCACTAATACAACGCCGTCAAAAACTACTATGATATCATTAAGTTCGACCAATCCTGAATTTAGCGTTAACTTTCCAACTGCAATTCCAGCAAGTGAAATAGCGCTAGCACAATTAAGAGTTTATCATAGCTGGCCAAATATCAGGTCAAAATCGTTTGGTGGACCACCAGCAAAAAATTCACTTGTATTTGCGAATAAGAATAAACCTGATGGAACTCCTGATTGGCAAGTTGTTGGAATTTCAACGGGCAGTTATCAAATAGAACAGATTAATGATGAGTTCCAACGCAGAATTAAATCTATTACAGGAAAAGAATCCAAAATAGCAATCACTGTTTACGAACCAACATTATCAGCGGCGATTGAAATAAATTCCCCTGATTATATTGTAGATATTTATCAAAGTTCCATCAGATCTGTGTTAGGATGGCCTGATGTTCCTCCAGACCAAAGGTCAAATGGAATTCCAGAACCGACTAAAAATGAATTTCTCACAACGGAAAAAAGATTTATAAAACGTCCAGAATATCGAAATATATATATATTTGAATTTCTTAATCAGGATCCACATAATGATATAGTAATTCCTGCGCATCAGACTGCATTATTTGATGTTATTAGAGAAGGACCAGATCGTCGTGAAAAGGAAATAGTTTATGAGAAAGGTATTCAAAGATTTTTAGATCCAATTAATTCTGAATACACATGTGTGTTCGGTAATTTACAAACTCTTTTTTCAGCATTATCACAGAATTATATCGCTGATATAAAACAACAGGTAATTGAAACGATACAACACTTAAATACAGTCATTAATGATTTGGCTTATGCTAACCGAAGTATTGTTTTAGGAGCAACTAATCCTAAATTAGGAAGTAATCTTAGTGAAGAAGAAAGATTAAGTATTATAAAAGGATACTTAAGGTGGAAACAAATATTTCTTGATCATTATAAAATCACAGAAGAACAATTACAAACATTTATGATACCAGGATTTGATACTGTTAAACTAAAAAAATCAGTCATTGACCTTATTAACGAATATTTTCCAAAAATACTTGAATCATGGAAAAAAATAGTCCCGCCATCGGTTATGCTTAAACATAATAATGATCCATACGGTGGAGGCCGTCATATCTCACCTGGTATTGTTACTATAACATCAACATCGCAGTCAATGTAGTATGTGATGTAATTGATGGCAGCTATCAAGTAGATCTTTCAAAATCTAGCCAGGCCCAGCAAGGATATATATTATATTCATTTAGCCCTCAAGCGCCCCCCGGGTGGTTAATTGTATCTGAACCAATTAACCCCGTTTATCTACGTGTACATAATCCGTTATTATCAAGAATACATTTCAAACTTACAGACCAAATAGGACGTATTTTGGATTTGCAGAATGAAACTTTAAGTATAAATCTGTATGTGAGATCATAGAGCGTTTTATCACAATGCGTCATCGTAAAACAAAAAAAAATATCCGAATCGGATCAGAATAGTTTGTTTTTTTTACTGGGTTAAATCGTAATTATTATAAGTAAATATAATTATAAGTAAATAAACTGTCAATTTTGCCAGGGATTTTGTTTAGCCATTATCACATTAACTCCACCTTCACTTTCATTATCACTTTCATTTTCACTTTCATTTTCACTTTCATTTTCACAATGCTCTCTTAACTGTCTTATACGAAAGTTTATAATCTTTTTCTGTTCGTATTCATGAGATAATTCTAACTTAATTTTGTCAATAGCTTGCGAGAGAGGTACAAACAGCTTTACCTGATTATCTGTAACTGTTGCCAGCGACTGTAACATTGCCTGCTGGATAAACTTCATGAATTTATAATCAGATGGCAAAGTGTATCTGTTCTCTAATTTGCGTTGTTGTAATGATTCAAAATCACATAGAATTTTTTCAGGATTAAGATTATCAGATATATTTACACCGTTATGCTGTAATTTTTTAATCGCAGAAATAATAACATTAATGTTTTCGGAATTCATTATATTATCAATATTTGTTTAATATAAAAATAAAATCAGAATAAAATAAAAATAATAGTCCCTAAGGACTGTTTCCAGATGATTATATACATATGAAGATGATTATATACATATGATTTTATACACATGATTATGATTATATACATATTATTATGATTATATACATATTATTATATACATATTATTATATACACATGATTATGATTATATACACATGATTATATACACATGAAGATGATTATATCTTAATTAAGGACAAAACACAGAATCTTAATTACAGTAGCGTATTTACAGCAAGCATATTTACCGCACAGTTTTATACAACCCTATGTGAAACCCCTAGGTTGTCATCCTAGCAAGTTCAGAGGTTTATATAAACTTATCTTATGGACGCATTCGCATAGACACCCCACCCCCCCAGCGAATTCCTAATCGAAACAAAATATTAGAAATTCAGAGGGCTGTCTAGGCATTGCGATTTTATGTACCCACCCAACCCCAATCAAGCATATTTACAGTAACGTATTTACAGTAACAAGCATATTTACAGCAATTATATACAGGGTTTTGTTGTGGACGGCACAGTTACATATAAACTTAATTCTAAGAACGTTAACTCTAGGACGGCACAGTTACATATAAACTTAATTCTAAGAACGTTAACTCTAGGACAACACAGTTACATATAAACTTAATTCTAAGAACTTAACTAACTTATCCTAGGACAGTACATGTAAACTTAACTAACTTATCTTAGGGCCTTCTCTACGTTTCAATAGAAACTTGCACACTCTCCCACATAATCAACCCGGGGAGTGCAAAAGTACACCCACCACGTGTTGACATGGTGGGAAAGTGTGTAAATTTCTATTGAAACGTAGAATGGGGCGGCCTTCGGCCCCAACTAAATAAGTTTTCAGGCATAATATCGCCCTCGCAGACATTTGCCGTTCACGAGATTCGAACCACGGACCTTGAGCATGAGAGTCCAGCGCGTTAGCAATCGGCCACCGGACTTCAATATGTATACATAATGAAAATATTAGTATATAGTTAGCGCGTAATGTACTTAAAGTATACAGAATAAAATCAGAATTTATTGTAAATGTATTGTGGATTTCTTAATAAAATCAGAATTTATTGTAAATGTATTGTGGATTTCTTAATAAAATCAGAATTTATTTTCAGTTTCCAAATGCTTGAGACTACATTACACAAAACCCACAGCTAAAAGTCTGTATTAATCAGACGTTGCCAAGGATACTAAAATAATCAATAAGTTATACAAACACGTAATGCCATTCATTTCTAAAAATAACCTCATGCACAGTTTACTGCTGGGTCGCAAAGCGTTTCATAAGAACGTGGAAAATATAAATATTATTGAGGTTTTATATGATTCATAGAATAATGTGCAACATATATCATCATTATTTATACAACGATGAAATTATTGAAAATTCTCAATTGTTGTAGGGTCAAAACCCCAGCGATTCTCTAATTGATTTTGATGATTTCTTGATAAATTTGACAATAACTTAATAAAAACTGATAAAAAATAAGAAATTTTAATCAAAAGTCACTTCATATTAACAAAAAATAGTGATATTTTAGCCAAAGATTTCTACAAAATCGAAAAATCATCAAAATCAATTAGAGAATCGCTGGGGTTTTGACCCTACCAGCGCTATAAAATCTGGCCGATTTTCATTGATTTTTGGTCATTTTTCATGCAAAAAACGAGATTTTCGAACAAAAAAGCAAAAAAACGAGATTTTCGAACAAAATCAACAAAAGAAAAAAAACCACTAAATATTTATAAAGGCGATTTTTATTTGCAATACTGTTGAGATTTACATGCCTAACTAAATTCATTGGAATGTTTTTACAGTCGAAGTTTGGACAATCAGAGAATGTGATATATGTTTTGTGTACTATTGAAAGATATATCACTCATAGGGTTGGACTCTTCAGCTTTTGATAAGGTGCAAAAATCAATGTGATTTCTTGACCAAAACTCGCAATATCATTAGTACAAGTACGACAACTGCAAGATTTACTAGTTATCCTTGACGGAGTTGTCTCGCTTAATCATCTGATACCAAAAGAACATTATATCGTGAAAGAAAAACACCTGCATGAAACTATGAAAGCAAAAAGATACTGGTTCATGAAGAAGGTTCTGGTAGACTAACATATTGGAATATGATTTTTCGTCCAAACCTCATTGAAAAGCAGATTTTGTGACATTATCTGCCACGCGTTTTACTGAAGGTGATGCTATGTTAAAGTATTTACCAGCAGAAGTAATTGATTTAAATATAATTTCTTCACCATCTGTATTTATAGATTTAACAGCCCTTGCGTATCGTACGCCGTAGCCAGTATTTCTGGACTTACAATTTTGGCTTTTTGTAAAAATTTCTAAGTTTTCAAGCGAGTTATCGAGTTTATCACCACTGATGTCATCAGTTACATGTCCATCTTTAATGACCCCAAAATAACACTCGAACACGAACCTATATGATAAATATCTTTTTTCTGGTCAGCAGCAGTAAATCTAAGATAACCAGTATTATCAATATTACCGACTGGTTTCTTTAATCTACAGTGCCTAATTACACCATCACGAGATGCTTCATAATTGGTGATCATTGTATGCTTCACAAACTCATTTTGCTCCATTTATATACTAATATTATTTGTTTAAATCATTATTTTGAAAATCTAGCGAGATAATCTTCCTCGGTCTTTATAGGAGATTCAGAATATGTATTTTTTTTTTTATCGTAATATCGTTTCAGCTCTCTGTATTTTTTGCCACCACATTGCGCACATAGTTGAGTTTTTCCTCTGACTCCAACACCACACCGCACACACGGTTTTGGTCCTAAACTACCTTGTCTAACGCATTGCATACGAAAGCCGCAGAATTCGTTACAAGGAGAAGTATATCCGATCATAAGCCAATGGCATCGATTCTTTGTTTGAATCATATACAAAAGATTAAAATTCAATTAAATATATATTTGTCCTAATTATAATAATGCTGGAATTATCCCCGACTGAACATTCTGGGGCTAGATTTGATCTTGACAGACTGCCAAAACACAAATTTAGTTTTTCTATGCAAGATCTAGCTTTAACGAATAAAGATATAACAAAACGTATCCGTGAAGCCAAAAAGGAATTTCGCGACGATGGTGCGGCTCATGTGTGGTCGACATTCAGAATTGAAAATACTGTTAATGTGATGAATGACAAACGAGGAAAAGAGATTATTGACTACCTTGTTCAGAAATATTTTATTTTAATAAAATTTATTGTAAAGACAGACGATGACACTTGGATTATTCGTGACAAACGTGATTCTGTCCATAAGTCAGGAAATAATATTGTTCTTAGTAAAAATTCCAGACCAGGAATACTGACTGGTATTGACAAACCATATTACGAACGATCATACCCTGTGACTGCGGTTGTGTACGCGGTATATCCGTTAAATAATAAACCTGACGTTAAGGATCTCAAACCCATGAAATTGTCAAGGATAAATTGTGTAGCTGAACGGGTTACAGAACACTTTACAAACGCGATACGCGGAAACGGTTTAACGGATTTACGACTTAAAAAAATAAACACCTGGGCAGAAACAGTTAAAGATACCGGAGCGTCCATCAGCGACGTTGCTGAGCTGGGAAAGATATTAAAATTCCCAATAACAGTGAAGACGTTAACCGGAGAGATTTTGTACAAACCAAAATATAAATCAAGAGGAGCTTCGATAGATATTATTGATCATAACGCACATGCATGGACTGTGGCAGTAACAGTATTTCCACGAGACAGAACGGTTAAATTTTATAATGGTGATGTATTTGATGCTATCAGAAATATCAATAAAACTGACCCTGTATCTGTGTGGCTATTTCAGAGTTCGGAATATGATTATCATGATCAGTTTGTACGGTCTAATGGTGACATTTATCGTACAGAATCTCTCCATGAGGAAATAAAAAATCTTGCACAACGCCTTTGGCGTGAATACATATCTGATGATATTAAGGTTGAACAATTACTTAATAACTGTTTTACCGTTTCATCAGTTGCTGCTCACTACGCTCAGGACAAAAATTCATGGAAACCGACACGATTGGAATTTCTTGAAGAGGTCCAGAAAATTTGTGGGGAATACGGACACGGTGGATTGTGGAATACTAAACAAGATTATAATGACGTTATCTCAGTTGATATGGTAGCGTGTTATCCTGGAAGTTTTCTTGGATACGGAGAATGTTCTGAATACTTTAAGAGATTTGGACATCCGATACACGAGATCACCAGAGTAGCGATAAACGGACCTATACCTTTTGACCTAACCGGATTCGTCTGTATAGAGTCGTTCGAGTTTTACGAGGATCTCCATCCGATTGTTTATGCGTGGTTTGGAAGACAGTTTTCAGAGCGACGTTGGGCTCCAATAGTACTAATAAAGTATATGCTTGATGCTGGAATTTTAATGTCGTTATACGTAAGTGAAGCAATTATATCATACCGCGTGCAGAAACAAGTTTGGTTGCCAGAACCGGATGTATTTAATGATGCTAGAAGAGATTTTCCCAATCCTGAAGATGATATTGTTAAAATTACTAATAGCATACGTGAATGCAGGAGAGAAAGTGATGAGAAATTTGCAAAAGATCTCGGTAGAAAAATAATCGGTAAATTTACGCAAGGAGGATCATATGATCATAAACGAGCGTGTACAAGATTAATCATGGACGATGCTGAACACGATTTTATAATTGCTGATACAACGGAGAAAAACACATTTAAAAGTCGAAGTAATGCTTATTTATTAGACGGAACTAAATTAGGTACAATTGTGAGCTATACTGATGGCGAGTTACCGCAGTTTACTCACTTAAGATCTTCGATGTTAGCGTACGTTTCGATAAATCTATTATCTATGATAAACAGATTTCCTCGTTATGCAGTCAGAGTCGCGACAGATTTATTTTATATAAATAAAAAATATGCGGACTCGTTAAAACAATTGCATATTAACGATCATGCATCATGAGGCGAATGGAGAATAAAACATGAGGATATAATTAGTTATTCTGAATCCGCCGATGTTGAAATTGCGAAAACATATTACAAGAATAATCAAATACCAGGGATGTCATCGGCACCATCTGTATATGATCCTGTAGCTAGACATAAAACCGTTTATCTTAATGGGTGTGGTGGTTCAGGTAAAACAACACGCGCGATTGAATTATTTAGTAATTGTTCTGATATGATTGTTTTGACACCGACACATAAACTCGCCAGGGAAATAAAAGAACGAGGAGTAAAATCGTGTACATATCATAGTTTCTTTAGATGGTGCGGAGACGCATGGACTCCATCGCGGATGGGTGAGAAATACATTCCTAAAATTATTATCTGGGACGAGATATGCACGGTGTCGCTAGAGGTATTAAAAATATTTCTTGATTGGCTGTTATTAAAGAATACTGCTGTGATAATGTGCGGCGATCATGGTCAACCGCCACCTTTTATTGGATCGTCTCCACATTAGTGGCTGAAAACATTTGTAGATTATTACGAAGAAATAACTGATGACCATAGATCTATTGATAAATCACTAAAAGAGTTTAAAAAGTTAATAAGATTACAGCCAGATAAAACACAGTGTGAGATAATGCGTAAAGTAATTCCAGAAACTCCCATGAATAATTTTTGGGCTTTATGGAGACCTGCTGATTTGATAGTTGCAAGTAGAAAAATAGTTCGCGATACACTTCAACAACAATCATTTACGTTACATAAAGAAAAATTTTCAAATCTACCTGTACCTTGTGTTATCGCCCAGCAGATACTCGACGACAGAATGTTGATGTTGAGATTCCTGGTGGTGGAATACAAAATCTTGTATTAAATGATATTGTTTTAGTTGTTGTTGATGTTGTTGAGAGCGCGTTAAGCATGGACAAATCGCCGTGGACGTTAGGATACGCTATAACGATTCACTCGTCACAGGGATTAACTATTACCGATACAAGTATTTGGATTGTCAATGATCGTATTGAGTGGTCAAATTTAGTTTATCTTGCAGTGTCTCGAGTCAGAAGAATATCTCAACTGGGCCGGGTTATCATGGATTGCGTAATAACCGAAGAAATTCCTGACAATTTTGTCGATATAAATAAAAAATTAGCGAGTTATAAGCAATGTGACAAAAAAAAATAATCGCGATTTTGATATTGATGCTGAATTTATTATAACACTGAAAACAGAACAGAATAATCATTGTGCAAGTTGTAACTGTAATATGCTGTGGCAGTACTCGAGTAATAATCCAAGACAATTTACCGTTGATAGAATTAATAGCAGTCTTGGTCACACAGGCGAAAATGTGATGCTGACTTGTCTTGAATGTAATCGACGTCGGGGCGCTGGACGCTGTGCAAGTTTATAAAAGTGAACGCGGTGGTAATTGTGTATCTATAGGAATTATTTGTAATTGTTCGAGTACAAATCCACGCTGAGGAGCAGTTGAATCTAATCTGTAAATTGCTGGTCTACCTGTGGACCTTACCACGCTAGAAATTTTGTGTGTGGTCACACTCCAGATAGGATCAGTTGCTCTTTTTCTACCTCCTTCAAGTTCACCAGGTTCATATAAATATCTTACGGTAACATTACCTAGTACTGGTTGAGAGGAAGAGTTACGTTGTGTTGGTATATATATTTTTTTGATCGCATTAGAAGGTTTCGTAGAAGTTGCACAAGTCACTTCGTTATTTAACGCAGCTATCACACTCGGTAACCTTGGAACCCATTCACGAGATCTCTCCATGGACTTAAAGTCAGCGGATATTTCCCTCGCGTATTGGTATCCAAATAACCGCTCAGCAAGTGTTCAATTAAATCGTTCAACGATTGCCTGATCACGATGAATTTCTGTGTGTCCTCGTCTGATTTTAACGTTATGTCGCTTTATCAACGATGATACTGCACCAAGAAATTCTTTGCCAGGATCAACCTGTAGCAATTGTGGCCATCGCAAGGGTCCTCGTTGATAAATTCGTTCAAACGCAGATGCAACTTCAGTTGCTGTCTTTGTTGATAATGGTTCAGCTTCTTTATATCTACTCGCAACGTCAACGACGGTTAACGCGTATCTGTATGTGTATTGACGTCTGCCAGTTTTAATGGTATCGTGTGGTAAAAACAAAATATCTGCTTGATGAACTTCATTAGGGGTACTGACATCAAAATGTGCATACTGATTTTTTTTAGGTGGTGGTAGATAGATTTGCCATATTGCCTGTCGTGCTAACCACGCTGCAGCGACATCACGTGAGACTTTTGCTGCTTCAGCAAGTTTACTAATCTCTGCTTTACCTCTCCAGTATCCTCTTGGGCTATAATAAACAGATTCCATTATTATGATAATAATCAGTTGATTAATTACCAGCCCCTAACATTATTTTACCTTTCATACCAGCTTTTGTCAGAAAAGCAGCTAATCTTTCTCGAAGTGATTTATCTTTTATATTATTTATGGCATGAATTAATTTTACATCTGTAATATGTCGTTGTTGTAAGTCTTTACTTTTATACGCGACATCGTGAATGTGACACGCTTGATCAATTGCGTTTATTGGATACTCTCCAGGTTTTGGTTGTTCTCGGTTATCGAGTTGGATATCGAGACGAGTTCCAGGACCACAATAATTATATCCAGGTAAATGTCTCTCACCAGGATACTTTGCCCATGGAGCTCCTGGTAATTTACCTAAAGAAGCAGCAATATCACCACCTGTTTTTAATGAAATAAATTTTAATTTTTTGTACCACATTTCACACACCTGCCTGTAAGTGCGCGCCTGTTATTTTTTGTTATTATTGTCGTTAATCCAGTGGTGGACGTATGCGCTCTACATCGAACGCAATATAAATCCATATTATTATTATATGGATATAATTGATTTCTCAGCGACACGAAAACAAGAACCAGTCAAGCATCATCCAGCGCTACCAAATTCTATCAGAGCAATTATACTTGGCCCATCTGAGTCTAGTAAAATGCAATTATTACTTAATCTGATAATGCGATGGCTGAAGTGGGATAAATTATATTTAGTAGCACCATCTGTAGATGATCAACGATGTTACGAAGTACTTAAAGATTTTAATGAAAATGCAAAGTCGCTGACGTGTCCTGATAATGATGCTATTGATTTTATTACCGATATCGATGAAGCTCCATCCATAGACGATCTTGATGGATGTATCAATAATCTCGTAGTGTACGATGATGTAATGCTGGATAAACAATCCAATCCAGCTCGGATATTTTCGCGAGGCCGTCATAAAAATACAGACGTTATTTATTTAACTCAGAAATACACGCAAATTCCTAAAGTGATCAGAGATAATTGCAATATCTTAATTGTGTTTAATGGGGTAGATAATTATACTTTACGATAAATTTACATGACCCAAGATCTAGATATCGTATAGGTCTGGATAAAATTTTTGGTTAATTATAGCAGCAGAGAGGGTGAACGACCAATACTGAGTGACCAACGCGTAAACGAAAAATTCCTAAAAATAAAAACGCGCGTCAGAGATAAAGTAACGAGATAATCTAACTAGTTAGAGGTTGTGGTTTAACGTCGCTGACCTTAATATTTCCTTTTCGTAGGAAGGTTTATTTTTTCATAAATAATGTCTCAAGCAAAATGGTCTGTTCACCCTCTCTGCTGCTCAGCAAGACCCAGAAAATGCTTAATTATCTAACGTTATCTGAATAACACCATCCCTCGGGAATAACTGCTAGCGCAGCTTTAGAAGTCAAGTATGTATGTATGTATGTATGTATGTATGTATGCATGCATCCATGCATGCATGCATGAATGTATGTATGTATGTATGTATGTATGTATGTATGTATGTATGTATGTATGTATTATTCATTCGATGGCTCCGGAGCATCCACGACTGTTGTGTTGGAGCTATCAACCAAACTCACAAAAACTGGTCACGGGTTCAGTGTGGCGGATTATTTATGTTTTTTTACAACCCACCACCATGCTGAATTCATCTCACTACCTCAAGCGTGTAGTGACGGGAAAAGGACAGGAATGCATAGAGGAAACCATTTAAGGGAAGGCGCACCCTTAAGACACAACACCTCTGAGCTGTTGGCTGGGTTCGAATTCGGAACCGAATACAGTTCACACTTCATTTAATCGGATATCCCAATATAACCAATTACACTTCATCTTGTATACGCTAAGACCAAACCCGTTGGAAGGGAGAAATGAGAAGAAAACTGCATTTCGTGGACAAAACAGGTAAATCATAGAATGCAAGTTTGTACTCATGCCACGAAATATTTAAAGCTATTCAACTCATATTTTCGTAAATATTTTGTAGGTTTAAATATTACATTATCATGAAAAATATACTAGAGGTTTGGTTTGGACAAAGGAGTTGGTGTGTATATTAAATATTGTAGATACTCTAATCGAAAGCATAGAAGTAAGCGTTCATTTCAATCTTGTGCCATTACAACCTTAAATACAATGTTTCAATCACATGCCATCCAAATCGAGAAAATTTTTATACGCTTGGCACTCACGAACTGTATCTGATGCCAATTCGCAGAACGTGGGCCAAAATATGGACCTTTTCAAGCAGTACAAATATTTGCATGCTATATAAGTAAATATATATCCAGGTGTCTAAATCCAGACAGCAGGAATTCAGACATTCAGGCGATAGCTAGGTCTTTGCTTAATGATAATAAAATAACTCGCTGTCGAATTGACGAATCACCAAACTCTGCCTGCCTACCACCAGATGTATGTTCTAAATTCCTTTGGGTCGCTAGCCACTCTTGTCCATGGTCCGATCCGTTACGTAATTGCACATATTGTGATTCCCTTTTCTGAATAAGTAACATACTACCCTAATGATTAGACACATATATATTTTACGCTATCTGCCATGTTTAAATTTCAGTTTTAATAAATTTATTTTCTCCAGTCTGAGTGTAACTTTCAATATCGACTAAAAAAGACGTATCAATAAAGTGGTTAAATATGCAAAAAAAACCCCAAAAAACCAATTTGGTTTCCTAGAAAATGACATGCTAATGAGTAGGAGTGGTTATATAGGTTCTGGCGGTTGGTCAATCCGATCAGCTTTCTGAATATTCTTTCTCTTGTTAACCAATCAAATAGTTGTGCCGTGTCACGTGTTATAAACAATGCAACCCATCAAAGAAGGTCGAACAATAGTCTTACGCGATGACTGTCACCACAGATACGAAGGCCTGCGGTTTGGTGTTAGCGAACGGGGTTTTACTTAATCATTTCCTATTTTTACATAAGCTACATATGGTAAATCCTCAATGCCCCATTTAAAATATTTCCTTTAATGACGATTGTTGTACTTCTGCTGAAAATTGTAAATTATGTTGAGATGGATGTGCGAAGTTTTGACAGCAGACAGGGTTCGTGGTACGAGGTGACAACACTTTCATTATGTTGACAATCAGGCCTTCAATGATATTCAAGGTGGGTCGTTATGAGCAGGATTTTTTGTGAACAAGTCAGTGTCACGAAGATTACAGAACACAGACTTGTGTTCAGCGAAAGGTTCTTGTTAACATTTACTCAAATCGACCCCCTTTCCTGATGCGCTTTAAGTTGATGTTAATAACTATTGAAATCCTGTTTAGATGTCCCAGTAGTAGTAATAGTAGTCAGTAATTGGTACAAGGGTATCATCGTCGGTGTCATCATCATCATCATCATCATCATCATCATCATCATCATCATCTTTAGCCTTATCAGTGATAAATTGTTTCAAAACAACTGTTATGAAATCAGCCTTGTGATTACTAACATACATATACAAACCCATCGCTCTCGCTTACAGGTCCCATCCCCTAAGTTTTAATATAAAGAAAAGAGTTTCACTGGCTCGTCAAGAAAGGTTACCATTAGATTACCGTGGGTCGTTGGTTCTTCTCGCGATCTTCAGGGGGTTCTTCCTCCACCAAATATACTGGCTACACTGTATAGCCTATCATGAGTTGAAAAATAGCGTTGAACCGACAAAAACCAAACCAAACCATAGTCAAGGTAGCAATGTAGCTTGAGACAGAAAGGCACCCTTTATATATTCCCACTTAGGATAGCAAGTTGTAAACACAAGGTTCCACTTGGTGACATTAAGTTGCAAACACCAGGTGGTATAATCCTGCTTAAGGACAGCAATATGTATGTTGGCTACAACGGATTTATCTCATGTGAGGTATAAAATATGGTTCCTTAGCTTTATTTTCACAAGAGTAACGCCTCAAATATCTTGCAAATTTTCCAGGTTTCCTTGATAGGAGTTTATGAGCAATTGCATTTATTTAATGGACGTTTTGTTTACAGTCTACTTCATAGCACTTATTAATGGTTTTGACAATTTTACACCTAACCAAGTGATGGTGGCTATATTCGAACAATAAAAAATATGTATAAATCAATAAATAAAATATCTACCCTCATCATACAGATCTATAAACTTTCTGATTAATGTATATCTCAATCACTAATGAACAGATTTATGCATACATGTATTGAACGGATTCAAATACTAGACCCAGCAACCCTATAACCGGAAGGAATAACTTCCTACCAGCTACATGCGGAGACCTGCCATCAACCTTAAATCAATTCAAGGAAATCACGAATCCTATTTCATACAAGTGGTGAAGGATGAAACTTTGTTTTCTCTTATAATTACTTACACACGCAAAAACTGAGTTTTGCAGATTTTATAGTATTGATTTATCAGACAAAAGACTCCAAGCCCTGTAGAATTGTCAATATAGCTATCTAATTTTGTAAAAGTTGAATTTGAGTGATCTTTTTATTTCATAAAAATACACTTCTTGCATAAAAATTAAAGTAATTACATTTCCCAATGAATGCTGCTTTTGCGTTTATGTGCTTTTATGTGCATCATTTGTCCTTTCACAATTACAATTTAGAGGCTATTTCACTTCAAATTATCTAAGATATACATCAATGGCACTTTTTCTTTTGGCGGAGGGAGCTTTTACTAGCATTTATTGGTTCATAAATCCTGTAATAATGCCAACTCTTAGAAAAAAATTGGGCATTAATGAGTAGATTTGGAATGGGGTAGGAGCATTGTCCGGCTTCTACAACATAACTTCCGGTGTTGTCCAGAACAGGAAAGACTGCACCGGTTCTATAAGATATTTACGTTTGAAAAAGAGCCAGGCTGATTTTCACCAGGTAAGTATTGTCCATTGCAAACAATAGGTCAGACTGATTTTCACCAGGTAAGTATTTCCCATGCGCACTTTGTATCTAACCATAACATTTCATTTGTTTTCTGTGGTTGCTATGCTGCTACACTCTTCCCTTGTGTAAATAACTTTTTTATAAACTGATTTAACTATCGGTAATGCCAATTATCGTGTTACTATATATCTGACATTGATATATTATACATGTTAATATATCCCTCTTCTATATATACATATATGAATAGATGCTTAAGTATGACAATTACTAATAATAATCTCATTAATAAGATTCAATGACGTCTTTGGGTTAAGTTCTCATTGGCTGGTGGGGTTTGGACGGTTGTAGAAGAATTCAGTAACTTCCCATTGTTGGGCTACACTACATGAGTAGGCAAGTACGAGATAAATTGAGTAGTAAGATCCGTCACGTGGGATATGTTGTGAAATATAATCGTAATAGAAGGTGCATATAAGGAGATAACTGAACAATCAGATATATTCCTACTCTGGAGTCATCCTCATTTCTTGTGTTCCTGTTGTAAGTCCGCAGACGTGTATTATGTTGTACTTAGATATTATTCGAGAAGAAAATCATTTGTTTAGACTGTTCAGTGGAAATAGACAGTGGTCTTTATTTGGACTATACTATTATTCTCGAACTATTGTGAATTATTCAAAGGAGCTCTGGACAACTCCAACTTGACAGCGTCACGATTCCTGGTGGACCAGTACACTTCCGTATTTTTTTTTTTAAAAAAAATTTATCAGGAACTTTTCATTCTTTTGGACTTTCATAGAACTGCATCAGGATTATTTTGGATTCACTTCTTAATACTGTAAGTTTCTCTCACATTTTAATTGATAACTTTGATAATTAAATTATTTGTTAAGTTTTACAAAACTTGTTGGTTTTGTTTCTTTCTGTTACTTAGTTTGTGAGTCGTGATAAATTATACATATTAATATAAATACCTGATATGGATATATTATATATATTAATATATGCTGATATTGATATATTCGTATCGATAGATTCAAAGCGGATGTGTATGTACTTTTTTTTAGGTCAACTGTTTTCATGCATGTCCTTAGGAAGTACCCAAACAAAGAATATGGCGGCACAACCAGATCAACTTGGAATTCATCTAGCCAAGCCAAAATTTCCTCAATATGCCGTGCTTTCAAAAAGAAAAGAGTCATTCACAAAATGGCCAAAGTATGTTCCAGTACAACCAGAGCAGCTTGCTGAAGCTGGGTTCTTTTATACAGGTAGATTAATAAAGGCTTTGAGGAGGCTTATGATTTCCGTATATGTCTTCATGTGTGTAAAGAAGTTCTCATTTTTGAAGGCTGATGTATGTCTCTAGAAGTTTCTATTAATACTTAAGTTTACATGTACCACTCCACAGACTCACTGAAAGTGGCCTTCCTAAATTAGAGATCTAAAATACGTCAGTACTCGTAAGCATTATGTTGAATCCAACCCTAAATAAAATTTAATTGAATCTGTAAAAGGGATTGGTACGGCTATATTTGCCTTTTCATCATGAATATTTACATGTCACGATATTTCGAAACTTAATTAGGAACTTGTATGGGAAAATTTATATAATCAAATTACATCGTGCTGAAACAAAGTCCTACATCATTCTCCTCTTGTTTTCATTAACTTATTGGTTACTGTCACATGAATTGGAGGCCTTGGTTAGTGCTCGTAAAACCATCGTGATCCATAATCTAACATGTTCCTGTTTGGATCATCTTTATTTAACCCAATATAGGTTCAAAACACAGTGGAACTTTTAAATTTACAGAATACAGTAATGAAGTTCTTAGTATTCTCTACTATATTCCCAATTGGCATGAATTTTATCGATCTAACCTGTTTGATTATACTGGTGTCATTACATAATATATTTCATACAACCATGTCTAAATGGTATTTCTAAAGTAGAAATCTGGGGCGAATCTGGGAAATCGGGGGAGCATGCGCGGGATGGAAAATGTGTTGATTCGATTCTATACCAGTTTGATTTAGCATCTTTAGTCTTTAAGCTTGTATGCGTAACAACAGAAATATAAATGATTACTGGTGGTGTTAATAGTGTCGAAATAGACAGCACCTTTATTTCAGCCAGAGAGACTCTGTGGGTCCATGATATCTTCCGTGCACCTTAAACTTCATGACTTTTCTTAACTAATATAATGCATCGTTTGATCAGCTGGTTCTTCCCCAGGAAGGTGAGGGCAAAATCTGATTAAAATCAGATCTTCACTGTTTTACCTGAATATCTGACAGCGACCGCTTAGGGGTTATGTTCTGGCAGCCTATGTTATTATCATAATCGCTATTTTTATCAGCCAATCAGATGAAGTCTTATATCTTCGCGATTGGAGGCTGAGCAGTGTGGATGAAGAGCACGAATGTGTACCAAACGATATGATTCACTTTCAGAGTTTTGAAAGCTGCGTTTCCATTAGCTAATTCAAAGGTCACCAGAACTTGACTTCAAAGCGGTCGTCGTCAGATCTTCACGAAGGACAGCGGAAATCTGATTTTAATCAGATTGGGTGAGGGCAATGACGCATGGAATATAGTCTAGGCCTCAACAAAATTATTTATTGTATTTTGTCATCCTTTGCTCTGTGATTCACGTGGATCCAAACCAAATGCATCAAATGTTGAAAGCTCACAAATATTTCTATGGGATCTATTGACATCATATTAAAAAATGAAGATCACGTCTTACATAACTGCTTCAAAATCTTGACTTTGAAAAGTTTTTGGATCGCATGGCATCATCTATAAAGTGGTTGTGATGTTCATATATTTTTTCTTTACGCCGTTTGTAAAGGAGGGCTTGTAATTTTTGAATGAAGAATCGAAAAGAATATTTATTGTTGTTTATCTTTTGCACCCCATTTATTGTTAGTATTTCATGTAAGAACAGCGATATGTATATTTGTTGTCACGAATTTTTATGATATCTATAGGGGTCGGCGATATGTATATTTTGTTGTCACGAAATTTTATGATATCTATAGGGGTTGGCGATAGTGTAAAGTGTTACTACTGTGGTGGTGGTCTTCGTTACTGGGAGCCTTCTGATGAGCCGTGGGTTGAGCATGCTGTGTGGTATCCAAGCTGTCCCCATATATCCCTCAACAAGGGGGCCATGTTCATCAATGAGATTCAGGCCAGAGAGAAAGGAGGAATTTCATCAGATAGCTCAAGGACCACAGATGTGCGTATCCACACCTTTAAGTAACATTCGCTTGCTGTCCCTAAAATAACAAACATAAAATACACTTTCTCCATATGTCCACTTTCCACACGACATTGTACCCACATAATCTTTAAGTCATTCTCTGATGCATATATCATAATGAAGTTGTTCTTAAAAGTGTTGCCCTACATTTAAATAAGTCACATACAAGCACTCTGACGGAATAGTAATATAGTAGATTTAATAGCACAAGACAAGAGGTGATTGGCTGCCACGCGATGTTAACATGTCATGACGTGCACGGATGGTGGTGCATCCCACAAGAAGCACATGGTTACTATTAGTAGAGCTTACACTCCTTGTTACTGCCTGTTTCCATCTATTATGAAAGAACTTTTTTCCCTAACTGATTATGATAGGGAATTTGGGTTGGTCACCCGTTGATCATAAAGGTAATAAGTTCACCATTGCTCCTTAAAGAATTTCTTCGCGGAGACACCGTCGGATCGAATGGAGAGAGACAGGGCATTATGTCATCCTTTACGTCACAGTGACTATTGAGGTGTCACTCCATTATGATAGGTATTACATTACTGGGGTGATTGAGATAACCAGTTGGAACTACATCTGTGAAAAAGGCAGAACTCCGAATGTCTGCAAATGAGGTCCTGCTTTATTAAATATTACAACACCTTATCTTATATATAATTTGGATCATGAGATTATACATTCTAGACACAAACTTACACATAAAACTACTATACCAAATTAGGCCTGGCCAACTTCATATATAATTCGATAATGTCTATCTTTCAAAAACATGACGTAAATGATCATATATCCAATTAACTAAACATAGACAAAATATACTTAACTTTCAGTAAGAAGCCATATTTTCTAAGCAATCTACTAATCATTTTGTATGGCATACACAATTTTGAATGTTCGACTTTAATGCCGAAACATTATGGTCTGTAACTTTGAAGTAATTTATTTTTAAAACTAATTATCAACGAGCATACAGTTAGCAGCTAAATCATTTACAGCATTAAATTCAATATTAAAATTACAAATAGTATGAATTTCTCATAGAAGTTGACACAATCGCCATATTTCTCATAAAAGTTTAAATAGATTACACAGTTCCCTCAAACATTAAAGAATTGCATATGAAGAAAGACAAAACTAATGTTTCTCATAAAAGTTGACACAATCGTTACATTTCACTTTAAATAAAAAAATGAATTAAATTTTGTTGGAAAGAGAGCATTTAAAAAAACACCAAAGTATTGTGCTACAGTATATGAAGATAGACAAACCTAATGTTTCCTACCTGTGAAGACGAGACAGAACTCATCATGTCTGCAGGAATAATACTTACCATACCTTTGGGCAACCTCTTATTGAGAACCTGATGTCCAGAGTGAGACTACCCTTGCTTCAAACATAGATACGAGTTCACGCTACCAGATTTCAGATTTCACGATCTTCCCAACACAAGTATATGTTTCGTCATACTGAAGCAAAGCCTCAAAGAACTCGGCTCTAGTGCATATTCACAAGACCGTCGTACTGAAGCAAACTGAAGCAAAGCCTCAAAGAACTCGGCTCTAGTGCATATTCACAAGACCGTCGTACTGAAGCAAAGCCTCAAAGAACTCGGCTCTAGTGCATATTCACAAGACAGCAGCAAATACACGATATTATATAACTGACAAAAGTAACATGGAGGAAAAAATTGCTGTAATGTATTTTTTTAAAAATTATATTTGTACAAGTAGGAAAACGTATCGTAGCATTCATCTACGACGTATACTTTAGTTTAAAAAAATATTGAAATTTAAGTCGTAACACTTCCATATTGATGACCGCTCCGGTGGTCTATTGGAAGGTCGCGGGTTCGAACCCCGGTCGAGTCGTACGAAAGACTTAAAAAATGGTACTAACAGCCTCGCTAGGCGCTCAGCATTAAGAGGTTAGTGTTAGGATTGTTCGCCTGGTGTCAGGATATGTGGCTGGATTTGGCATCATGCTTCGTGTCTGCGGCATGATGTCCCACTGCTAGACATGACTATAAACTGCCACACTGCAGACGTCGTAGCGATATGACTGAACAATTTGTTACAAGCTGCGTTAACAATCCTAATCACACACACACACACACACACACACACACACACACACACACACACACACATATGGAGATCTAGTTGTAGCAGAAGTATATAAAATGTTAACAATTTAAAATATATGGATAAAGCCGTCCCAGGAGAAACAGGTTCTTAAATCCAGAAATCGGATCGAGCAAAGACCAGTTCTTTTGGTAAATTCGGCATAAATTTACTCTGATTTACTTTTGTAATTCAAAAGACGTGAGATTTCGTTTGAATTAAATGAAGCATCAAAAATAAGTTCGTTTACTTGCTTTTTTACAGGAGATTTTCTTGATTTTTGAAACATAATTTACCATAGAGCAAGGGAGGACTTCCATCATTTATTCTTCAAAGAAACTCTGAAAAACTCTTTTTAATTTAAACGATACATTACGCAGATACACGGAGATACTGTTACTTTTTAAGTAGAATTAAAAACGTGGTTTTAACCTTTGAACTTTTAAATTTGTATGGTATTTGCTAGATACACCACCCTCACTATTGATGTTACCGTTAACTTATTGAGAAGAGTTATTAGACAGTTCGACTTTCTTGGTACGCTACTTTTCAGCCCGTAATTATCTAAACTGTTAGCACAATATTATAACATACCCGTTACACAGACTGGAGTCTTAATTCACTTTCCAGGGAGCTGAAGCGAAAGAGCAAGACCCTATGGAAAGTCTGGCTGTTGCTGCATTATTAGATTTTGGAGTAGATGAAAACCTCGTCCACCAGGCTGTAGATTATATGAAGATGAAACACAGTAATTATCTTTACATATTGCGTGGATGTCATCATATCTTGTTTCTTTGCCGTATAAATATATGAAAGTATCTGTTAGCATACAGGTATTCACTTTGGATAATTTCCTTTCAAGTTAGTCCCGAGTATACTAATTATAGGTCAGGTATAACTGAAAATCAACATATTTACTGATTTACCTTCGCAAATTGCGCCGTCAAATCAGGGTCAGTATTTGTTTTCCTAGTGGTTGTTCCTAACAAACTGCATAGGTCCAGATCTGCCTACTTTTACAACTCTATGGTATCAAAATAAGTAACAAGAAAGAGCTAAAACCCACACGTTTTGTAAACTTGAAAATTTTGTTTATTTCCCTAAAATACAAAGTACAAAAGTAAAAATAACTTACAGGAAGGTGATTGAAATCCTAAAGTCCTAAGTGTTCCATCAATTCCAAAAGTTTCGAGTAGTCCGAATGAGTTCCAAAGGTATTCCGAATGACAGTAATATCCTTCTTCATCACCAGTACAGAAAAATCACTACGATATAATCCTAAAGTGTCTTTAAATCAATTCACAGTAATTCCGTACATCTATTATTTCGATTAATCTGAAATATTTCGAGCACTGTAATTCCAACTAATGATTAAATTAAACAAATAAATCCTGTCAATGAACAAATTCCAAGACTAGTGTTTACCACAAAGAATGCAAGTTCTACGTAATAATTCTATTATATAAATTATCAATACACAATTGACAGCGCCTTACATTCGTAATCTAAACCGTAAACAGAGTCACGTCGGTTGCATTAGCTGATCAATAATTAGTCAGCCTATCATTTTTAAAATCCATGACCTTCATTCATATTATATAATGTCTAACTGGATTTAACCTTGCAGCTTTATGAATTGATCTACGCATTATGATTACAAGAATGACCTATTCTATGAGTACAAACTCATTCACAAAGGAAATTAGCATTCAAAAATATTATTAACTAAATAACCCTTAATAACTAAAATCATTAGTGATAATACACTTAATATAGGTATACACAACACTTCACATTATGCGATGGCAGATTTGGGCGTATGCAGTTCAGTTCGATCTGGTTTATATGCGAGTATCTACGGTAGTACGCTAGAAACAAAAACAAATCTTTAATTAGCATTTCGATATTTGCTTATGTGTTACATATCGTTCCTTTGAACCATAAATGTCAATAGAAATAATATAAGAAGTACATGTACAATGTAAATCTATGTGATCCAGCTGTGTTATAAAAATGTAGTATTCTTAGATCTGCTTCAAGAATTAAAAGACAGTGAGAAACTGCTTTAGTTTTTAAATGAAGTGCGAAATGTCAAATCTGTAGAGAATAATTTAGGCAGTCAGAGGAAAAATTGCACAGTATCTTTCTTATACACTGTTCGTCAGCTGGCGTTGTTGCGGCAATTCCACACAATATCTTTCTCGTATACTGCTTGTCATCTGTTGCTGTTGCGGCAATTTCACATATTATCTTTCTCACATATTGCTTTTCATCTGGTTTTGTTAGGGCAATTTCACTGTCTTTCACTCAGATACACATCAAAGTAGAAAACAATATTTTTCTTTAATTTCAGAGTCCTTAGACTTCAATAACGTAAAAGCACGGGATCTTATGGAAATAGTTTCGCATATCGAAGAGGAAATGGAAAGGATTAAGACGAAGGATGATAGACCTACCCAGAATGCACATGTGCCAAAAAATGAAAAAGAAACTATAGGTAAATATACAGCCTTCCTTTAGTCTTGCCATAAAGGACTGCTTCATGAGTTATAAAAAGTTTTATGTTCGTTTACATCGGGCTGTTAAAGTAATTTAGAAAATATTCTGGTGAAATATATATTAAAGTTAAAATAAATTGAATTAAAGTTCATGCAAGATTGTCAGCAGCAGGTAGCAACAAATTTTCAAATAGAGGTGAAGATCATTTTTGTTCCACATAGCTAATCAGTTAAGTTGTACAGAATAGAGGAAGATGGTGCCGATGAGGATGATCAGCTCCAATAAAATTTGGGTATTTGTTGAGGAATTGTTACCATCTCAAACATGCTGATGTAATGCGATGGAAATATATCAGGTTGGTTAATGTAAACATATTCATACATTCAGATATCATTATCATATATATTAACTATAATGATTGGGAATAACAACAAATTCAACAGCAACATCAGTAGTATTATTTAAAAAAATGGAGAACTACTTTATCAATGATGAAAAATTACCTTTTCAGATGCCATAGTATATTAATCATCACAAATATTTCTCATGCAGAAAATCTGGACATTATCCAAAGAGAAACTGAAAGATTGAAGGAAGAGAGCACTTGTATAATTTGCCTTGAACTCTTAGCCTGTGTGATTTTTCTTCCCTGTGGACACATGATTACCTGTGGTCAGTGCGCTCCGGCTTTGTATAAGTGTCCACTCTGTCGAAAGGACATCAAAGGAACCGTCAAAGCATCTTTACCGTGTAGTTTTTGAAGGTTTAGATTTCTTTAGAGTGTCACGAGAAATAATGCTTTATCAGCATTTTCCCACACCCTTAAGTCTCTTTCACTTTCGGTGTAGTACTTAAATGCTGACTTAATTCATTACCGAACAGTGGCGAATTGAGAGAGAGAGAGAGAGAGAGAGAGAGAGAGAGAGAGAGAGAGAGAGAGATTTGCAAACTTATTTCAATAACTACACTATGCTGAGAGTAGTTTCCAGTTTCCAAGGATGATACGTGTACTCTTCCGGTTGGTTTACGTTATTGTATGCGTCAGAAATGCACAAACCTAGTTTGTTTGTTTGGGATGAACCCGCTTTAACATATTTTGCCTGAAAAGACTTTTTGTCCAGGAATTATTAAAGATGTCAATAACTTTGAAGTTTTGTTGGACAATGAGGTGCACACAAACATTAAGGATGCTAGTCTCAGTGAAGAACTCAATATGGAGCAACATTATGTTTTCTCATATTGATATTTTAGTATGACAGTAAGGTGTTCAGACTAATACTTATTTTAACAAATAACTTGTAAATAGTCGTGGTCATTAAGAATCGCGCTTTTTCTGAAACGCGTCAAGCTCAACAGGTTCGTGGGAAATGACGCCTGAATTTGTCAATTACAAGTTTTGTATGGACAGACTCCACTCCGCTGAATCTGAGATAATCATAGGATCGCAGCCTTCAGTAAAGGGAAGGTTAGTTTATTACATAGTTGGTTCATTAATTGTTTTATTGATTGTCTTTGTTTCATGTTCATAACCAACATTTCTTCTTGATTTTCACTGATTCCAAAAGTCGATTTTGGCGGTATCATTATATTCGAAACATGTACTTAATTTTAAATTTAATGCACGTTTACAAATGAATGAATTTTAAATGAAACAGAACAAAAACCTCTGAATAAAAATTGCTTGTTTCAAAATCGACCCAAATGTTGTCTTAACTATCTTAATGAAGAGCACTAAGAATTATTTTGATTTGCCACGTCATTTGTATTCACGTACAAGAAATGGACAGAGCAACTCTACTGTTCCATGGACTAATTATGAAACAGACTTCAAGGCCAGGTTGGTATAGACTGGTCTTAGCTTTTTATTCAACATCAAAAGTGTAATTAAAAAAGAACTCTACATTTTGGTATTGAAATCATTTATGGACCTTATCCCTGATACGGTTCAAAGGGGGACCAAACCTCAGTTTTCTCACATTCTAGCACTAAGTTCCTGGTAAATATTCGTAACAACTTTTTATATTGTGTTAAGTTACAAGTTGAAAGGTTTTACGTTGAATACGGGACAGAAGTAAGAGGAATTGTCCGCATTACTGCAATTGTATCATTTCTATAATTTTTTTGAGGTGAATATTGTTTTGTTGCATCGTGTCATCGTCAGAGATAATATTACGTTTGTTTCCCGCAGTGGTATGATTTAGTTATTAGGTATTACTGGCAAGTAATTCAAATAGACGGTATGATAATTTTTCGGGTATAAAAGAAACAAAATTGTACATATGTCACGTGTCTTGCCATGACTGTACATCGTAAATAATCATTTGTAGTAAAACATGTGAAAAAGGTTAGTGAGTCAAAAGTGTCCAGTTCTATGGAAAAAATATATAGAGGGAAAATATACTTTATAGAAATAAAAAATTTACGCTTTACAGAGGGGAAAAATCCTACTACATTAGGCGTTCATGAATTGATAAGAACGCATTGATTATAGTCACCATAGTTACTTGTTTTAAAAAATGTTTTGAATATTATAAATGGAAATTGGTAGAGATTGTGTAGGCTGAGTAACTACAGTAATAGATTTACCATATGCAAAATGCAAACCAACGTTCATTGATGCCGTAGATGCCTGCAATTCAAAACTTAATAAATCTCTAATAAAGAAAGAGAATTTTGATGTAGTCATTTGATAAAAAAAATTGAAAATACATCGTTTATTCTATGTTATGTTTTATATGTAAGTATTGTGGTGTATTTAATTTATTTTCAAATGGCAAACAAATCTAAAATGAAAGTATAGACCAATCTCACAAGTATGTTGTTATATTTTTTCTTGCTTGTCGTCTCTTATTATAAATGTTTTTTGTATTTTTTTTAAAGCAATAACATGTACACATGAAACCTAAAATCTGAAAAGTGATGAACATGGTATTCTTACAATAACACGTCAAAGATGACACATCGACAAGATCGCATATTTTACGACGTTAAATTCGTTGTACATCAGGCTACATCTGTTCTCGACGGTCACCATAATTATGCACCCTCCCCACTTTTGTCAAAAGAATTATGCCACTTCAGTGTTGTTTTCCCCAAAAATTACGCAATGCTCAGTAAAACGTGACATGACTCCAAACGTTTCATATTCATGTGAATATTCCTCTCAAACTTTTAACTATGCCATAACAGAAACGTTGTATCTAGCATGATTACGTTGTCCAAACAACTAAACTTTGTATTTACTTGAACATAATTTTAACAAAATTTGTTTTATAGCCGAACCTAGTAATTTTGTTTTGTATATGTAGCAGAATCATATAATTTAGAATGCTATAATTGTCATGTTTTAATTAGGTAGAATTAGATACTTTTATCATTTTGTATCATATTCTTTGCTAGTTGAAATAAATTCAGTAATTGTTATTCTTGCTTTATACAAAATTAGTCAGTTAGGCAACTTTGAGCCAGGATTACCTGTTTAAGTTGTTTTGCTTCTTTGTTCTAATTATAGGACAAGTAATAAGTAATGTTCCATTTAGTCAGTTCTAAACCTTCGTCCTATATGATAGGGTAGAACACAAAAAGAAAAAGAAAACGAAATATCATTATTTGTTATTAAAGACTACGAAACCTCCTGCACAATAAACACAATTTTTAAAAGAAACACTGGACTTAATTGCATGCACATTTAGCCGGAAAAAGTCCTGTAATACACATTTATCTCTTGGTATCTCTTCTGCCTATTTTGGCCTTACTTGCAAGCATTATTCTATGTTGGTATGAAATATTCCTCCTTGGGAACACTGATCCCGTTACGTCAGATTCGATTGAACTTTGAATTTCAGAAACAAATTTTAAGTACTCTTATTCTTGTCTATATTTTAACTACCGGAAGCGACCGTCCGGTAGCCAAAGTCGTAAAGCGTCCGCCTCGGATGCGGAAGGTCGCGGGTTCGAACCCTGACAGTCATACCAAAGAATTATAAAAATAATGGCACTAGTATCTGCCTCGCTATGCGCTCAGCATTGAGAGGTTAGTGGTAGGACTGGTCGGCCTGGTGTCAGGATAATGTGAGTGGGTGGGACATCATGTTACAAGCCTTCAGTATGATGCCCCAGTGCTGGACATCACTATAAACTGCATCACTGAAGACATCGTAGCGATATGACCGAAAAATTGTTAAAGCTATGTTAAAAATCCAAATCAATCACACACACACACACACACACACACACACACACACACACACAAACTACCGGAAGCTACCTTAACGGTCTTACAGCTAAATATAAATATACAAAATAATGTAAAAATAGGACTTATGGTTTGTGAATATAATCCAAAATTTAATCCTAGGATTGAAAAATATATAAGTCCTATCACTAAACAGTTCTAATTGAACCCAGGTTCGAATCTCGATGAAATTCCATTATGGAGGCGATGACGTCAGATGAGATTGTTGTACTAATGGCAAGAGATCCTCGATTGAATCACAGTTTATAATGTTTCTGTTTAGAATTCCAGAATAAATTTCCACTGAATATCTTTCTCCCAGATACTTTTATCAATATGAAACAGTTGTGTAGTTTTCTAGAGAATGAATTATTAAATTCCAAAAATTAGATGAATTTCAAAACAATCTGGCTTCAACAATAAAACACCTTATTTTTTTGTTAAAATTTACAAAGCTTGTTGACTTCACTCTTTTCTTTTGTTACATTTGTACGAGCCTTCACGTAACACTAGATATTGAATTCAACATCTGCAAATATGATTACCCTC
Organism: Megalonaias nervosa; assembly: GCA_016617855.1. Classification (NCBI taxonomy): domain Eukaryota; kingdom Metazoa; phylum Mollusca; class Bivalvia; order Unionida; family Unionidae; genus Megalonaias; species Megalonaias nervosa. The sequence continues at coordinate 11,463 of JAECUM010017559.1, read as the reverse complement.
AAGTACTAATTATCTTAATCTAAACTCAAAAAACATCATTATATATGTAATATATGCTTTATAAAACAAATCATTATTTATGTAAGCCCAAACTCCTACCCTCAGTTATGGACAAAGGTCAATCACACGATACAAATTAAATATACTTACCAGTATCATGAAGAAGACTTATGATGACCTGGAACATTTTCAGAAATTTAGGAAAATCTGTATAAAAAATTACTATACATTGCTTGCTATTATGGTGCACTAGGACTAGATTCGGATGAAAAATTGAAGATATCGTGTGTAGAACTCTTAACAGACTACGATATGTTCTGATAACTGATAGTGGAATGCAATGTGGAATTGGACTCGTACTACATAGATATACTACTTGGATAAAAATGGAGAGACAAAGCCTGATGAGACTGTCCACGTCATCGAGATGCCAAACCTTGCAGGATAGCGGAGCGAAGCTAAGTTCGCGAGGCTATGATCAAGGTCGTTCATAACGTACGTAGAAATAGCGACCTTTATGAAGGAGAAATATGCCAATATATGACGGTACAATCTTAGATGGGCAACTGATGAATAAATTAGGTAGGAGAAAATCAGTTTGAGCCATCGACACTGATGCAAAATGAACATGTTAAGGGCATTTCAAAAGTTGATTCCTTTGTCAGTTAACAGTCCATCTATTCATGTTTGAAATTAAGTTTTTCTGTACGGTATCCTTTTCATGTTTGAAGTCAATTTCTTCCTGCGGTATGCTTATTCATATTTGAAATCAATCTCTTCTGTACGATATCCTTTCCATGTTTGAAGTCAGTCTTTATGTACGATATGCTTATTCATGTTTGAAATCAATCTCTTCTGTACGATACCCTTTTCATCTTTGAAGTCAATCTCTTCTGTACTATACCCTTTTCATGTTTGAAATCAATCTCTTATGTAGGGTAATCTTTTCATGTTCGAATTCAATCTCTTCTGTTCGGTACTATTATTATGCTTGAAATCAATCTCTTCTGTACGGTGCTATTTTCATGCTTGAAATCAATCTCTTCTGTACGATACTCTTTTCATATTTAAAATCAATCTCTTCTGTTTTTCATATTTAAAATCAATCTCTTCTGTACGGTACTCTTTTCATGTTTGAAGTCAATCTTTTTTGTACGATACCCTTTTCATCTCTAGAACCAGTCTCATCTGTACGGTACTATTTTCATGTTTGAAATCAATCTCTTCTGTACGGAATGTTTGTTCATTTTTTAAAATCAATCTCTTGTTATGGTATCATTTTCATCTTTGAAGTCAATCTCTTCTGTACTATACCCTTTTCATATTTGAAATCAATCTCTTTTGTACGGTACTCTTTTCATGTTTGAAATCAATCTCTTCTGTACGGTACTATTTTCATGTTTGAAATCAATCTCTTCTGTACGGTATCCTTTTCATGTTTGAAATCAGTCTTTTCTTACGGTACTCTCTTCATGTTTGAAATCAGTCTCTTCTGTACTGTATCCTTTTCATGTTTGAAATCAGTCTCTTATGTATCATATCCTTTTAATGTTTGAAATCAATATTTGTATTTTTCTTAGATACTACTGTAGGCGGCTTGGTGTCAACTACGACTTCCTTCCGGCAGCTCCTGCAGCCGAACTAGTGCCAAATGTCATGCTCAGCATTCCTTTGGACCCCACCAGCAAGGACGAGAGGGGGATCCTGACGTCTGGACAGCCCAGGATCTCCATACTCCACGCCCAGGCTTGCGCCCTGGAGAGACTACTCCACCCTGGCTCCTGAGTGAGGAAACAACACGGAAGTTGGCAGTCTACTGGTTATAAGTCCCACCCGATTGGCATATTGAAGGGGTGCCACGGGTCAGCTTCGATGGTGGGAAGGATCATCGCGTCCCACTGGTCGACTACCGCCCGCCTCAAGCCTGGCAGTCCCCGGTCAGTAAGATGTCGGCCCGCCAACTTCTGCCTGCACAGGTGGGTACCTGGAGCTCAGAATGTTGCTCAGCATGACAAGCAGACGGAAACTCCGCACCAGACAAAAGAAACAAGAAACTAACAAAGAAGACTCCAGCTCTTCGATTCGCAAGCTGGAACGTGCGCACCATGTGCACAGGCATCTCTGACGACCTCATGGAGGTGGACGACACCAGGAAGACGGCCATCATCGACAGAGAGCTCACCAGACTAAATGTCAGTATAGCTGCCCTCCAGGAAACCAGGTTCGCTTCCAGCGGCTCCAGCAGAGAGGAAAACTACACCTTCTTCTGGAAGGGTCGAGAACCTGAGGAGCCCCTTCAGCACAGAGTTGGCATCACCATCAAAAACACTCTCCTGGCCTCGGCTGAGCTTCCCTCAGGGGGCACTGAGCGTCTATTGCCCATCCGCCTTGCCACTGCGGCAGGTCCTATCAACATCGTCAGTGTCTACGCCCACACCCTCACGTCTTCACAAGACACAAAGGATCAGTTCTATGGGCAGCTGCACGAACAGATCAAAGGATGCCCTAAAGACGAGCCACTATTCCTCCTCGGCGATTTTAATGCCAGAGCAGGTGCGGACCACGAGTCATGGCCTACCTGCCTCGGACATGATGGCACTGGAAAGACAAAAGAAAACGGTCAGAGACTGCTGCAGCTGTGCACCTACCATGACGTGTGCGTTACAAACACCTTATTCAAGTGTAAGTCACAACACAAAGTGTCATGGAAACACCCCAGTTCTCATCGCTGGCACCAGCTCGACTTGGTCATCACCAGGCGCTCTGCCCTGAACAGCGTCCTCTCCACCAGAAGCTACCACAATGCAGACTGCGACTCCGACCACGCCCTCGTGAGCAGCAGGGTGCGTCTACAGCCAAACACGCTACACCGCTCCAAACCAAAAGGTCGCCCTCTCATCAACACTGCGCAGATGTCGGTTCCATCCAGGGTAGAGGAGTATGTATCCGCCCTGGACCAGGCTCTCCAGGACCTGCCAGAGCACGATGCCACAGCCAAGTGGAACACCATGAAGGGTGCCATCTACAGCACAGCCATGTCCACATTTGGCAAGAAGGAACGGCCCAGCCAGGACTGGTTCAACGCACACCTTTCAAGGATGGAACCAGTAATTGAGGACAAACGAGAAGCCTTTATAGCTTACAAAAAATGCCCTAATGAACGGACGCTTGCTGACCTCAGAAGTGCCCGAAGCACCACCCAACGCATCGCTAGGCAGTGCGCGAACGAGTACTGGCAGCAACTGTGTGAAGGAATCTAGCGCAGTGCCGAGTCTTGAAACGTCCAAGGCATGTACAGTGGTATCAAGAAGGCCCTAGACCCAACAGTGAAAGGGGTTGCCCCCCCCCCCAATCTCTGATGGGAGAGAAGATCACAGACCGTGAGCAACAGATGGCCAGATGGGTGGAGCACTACTCAGAGCTGTACTCCAGAGAAACGTCAGTCACCGATGCGGCTCATAGCAGCATACAGGAACTGCCCACCATGGAGGAGCTCGACAAAGTGCCCACCTTAGAGGAGCTCAGCAAAGCCATCGACTCCCTCCCAAACGACAAAACCTCAGGTAGTGACAGCATCCCGCCTGAAGCCATCAAACGTGGGAAACCAACATTGCTTCAGCCGCTGCATGAGCTACTCTGCCTCTGCTGGGAGGAAGGAGCAGTCTCCCAAGATATGCTCGACGCCACCATTGTAACCCTCTACAAAAACAAGGGCGACCGCAGTGACTGTAACAATTACAGAGGGATCTCGCTCCTGATCATCGTTGGCAAGGTGTACGCCCGCATCATCCTCAACAGGCTGCAGCTGCTGACGGACCGTGTGTACCCGGAATCCCAGTGCGGCCTCAGAGCAGGCAGGTCGACAACAGACATGATCTTCTCACTTCGACAACTCCAAGAGAAGAGCAGAGAGCAAGGTCAGCCACTCTACATAATGTTCATGGACCTCACCACGGTCTTCGATGTGGTCAGCAGGAAGGGCCTATTTGAACTTCTCAGGAAGATCGGCTGCCCCCCCCCCCCCCAAACCAAACAAACTCCGCAGCATGATAATCTCCTTCCATTCCGATATGAAGGGAACAGTCCTGTATGATGGATCCTCCTCAGACTCCTTCCCAGGCGTGAAGCAGGGCTGCTTATTGATGCCGACCCCTTTCGGAATCTTCTTCTCCATGCTCCTGTCCTACGCCTTCGACTCGTCCACTGATGGTGTATATCTGCACACCAGGTCCGACGGGAGGCTGTTCAACCTGGCACGACTGCGCTTGAAGACCAAAGTGAGGTCGGTGTTCATCAGGGAGATGCTTTTTGCTGACGACGCGGCTCTTGTGACCCACACCGAGGATGCCCTCCAGAGACTGGGAGACTGTTTCGCTGGTGCCTGCAAGCAGTTCGGGCTCACCATCAGGCTGAAAAAGACAAACGTCAGCGAGCAAGATTCCACCACTGTCCCCTCCATCAAAGTCGACGGTGTCACCCTGGAAGCAATCAACAACTTTACTTGCCTGGGGTCAACCATCAGCAACACTCTCTCGCTCGATGTGGAGCTGTACAGAAGGCTTGGAAAGGCAAACACCATCATGGCCCGACTAACGAAGAGGGCGTGGGAAAACAACGCGCTGACAGAGCACACCAAGATCCAAACCTACCAGGCCTGCGTTCTCAGCACCCTCTTATGTGAAAGTGAGACCTGGAGCACCTACTCGAGGCAAGAGCACCGACTCAACTCCTTCCATGTACGGAGCCTAAAACGCATCCTGAAAATCAGCTGGCAAGACCGCGTCCCACACAACGAGATCCTGCAGCGTGCAAGTATCCTCAGCATGTACTCCCTGCTGAGCAAACGCCGTCTTCGATGGCTGGGACACGTCTGACGCATGGAGGATGGGAGGCTGCCAAAGGACATCCTATATGGACAGTTGGCCACCGGCACCGGAAGAATCGGCTGCCCCTCACTTCGTTTCAAAGATGTGTGCAAGAGGGACATGAAGGCATGCGACATTTCACCCGACAGCTGGGAAGTCCAGGCCGAGGGCCGAGGTACCTGGAGACTGGCGGTCCGCAAGGGCACAGCAGTCGCTGATGTGAGGAGAGGCCAGCTGGCAGCAGAGAAACGTGAGAGAAAGAAGAGTGCGGCAGCAACCCCAGCAACTCAAACTTCCCAGTGCGGCTGCACTTATTCGCGCATCGGCCTGCACAGCCACAGCAGACGATGCCAAAACCCCAGAGACAGACGACACTCCAAGGGCGCTACTCGCATGGTCTCCTGAGACTGAGCCGCCAATGATGATGATGACTGTAAACCATTCAAATATTTAGACCATTAAGCAAAATCTCTTGCTACTGGCACGGCTGCTTTCATGTTATAATCAAAAACTATTTCCTTCATCTCTACACTATTGAATGCAGTAGAATATAACTTTGTGCCATCATTTTATGTTAGTTAGATAAATTGTGACTTTTATTTTTAAAATGGCGCATCCCTACACAATCAGGTGTGTAAAAAATTACTAAAGTCTAGAATTATCAATATAATGATTTTTGTTTTGCTCTGTTGTATTCAAACATGAACGGATGTAGAAAATAAAATTGTACTCGCTAGAAATGTCAAAAATCAATTTTTATTTTTAATTGTCTTTATCCCAGGAATGGTTGGTGTAATCAAATTGATAAAAATAGGGTCTCCTCACTAGATATATCTTGTTCTAACTACTCTCAATACACTAACTCTGGTGTTTATCAAATCTCCTCTTAGAAATCTATATAATTTGTGTAAATTGTATGATTTCTTTCCTATATGTCGTGCAGGTTTCTCTTTTCTTTTTCTTCTCTTTTACATGTATTGTACATTTGCCAACTGTCTGTATTCTTGCAATTTTTCTGAGTACAAGAATATTGTTTTCCGTGCAGTCTACTTAATTTAAGTGGCTATTGAAATAATGCTGTTGAACTCGGATATAATCGAATGGAAAATGTATCCTTAGTACGTAATGCCAGGAAAGGACGTTAAACGTAGGAAACAGAATTTATAGTATCATACATATTGCAGTTCAGCTGAAAATCTGTTGCCATATATTGTTCAAATTAATGAATATTGGTTAGGCATCCAGTATATTTTGCCCGCGCGCCTGTATGTGTGTTTATGTGAGTGAATGAGTCTTTTAATGTTTATCCTACCAGTAGAAAAAGAATGAATGGCGTATATAGAATGGTACATTTATCGACCCATGTGTGCCTTTATAGAATGGTACATTTATCGACCCGTGTGTGCTATTATAGAATGGTACATTTATCGACCCGTGTGTGCTATTACAGAATGGTACATTTATCGACCCATGTGTGCCTTTATAGAATGGTACATTTATCGACCCGTGTGTGCTATTACAGAATGGTACATTTATCGACCCCAGTGTGCTATTACAGAATGGTACATTTATCGACCCGTGTGTGCTATTATAGAATGGTACATTTATCGATCCGTGTGTGCTATTACAGAATGGTACATTTATCGACCCCAGTGTGCTATTACAGAATGGTACATTTATCGACCCGTGTGCTATTACAGAAGGGTACATTTATCGACCCGTGTGTGCTATTATACAGTGGTACATTTATCGACCCGTGTGTGCTATTACAGAATGGTACATTTATCGACCCGTGTTGTGCTATTACAGAAGGGTACATTTATCGACCCGTGTTGTGCTATTACAGAAGGGTACATTTATCGACCCGTGTTGTGCTATTACAGAAGGGTACATTTATCGAACCGTGTTGTGCTATTATATTTTCTGATATTGCTTCTTAATCTGTATGTCAGTCTCATGAGTAACCACAAATAACTTATCCATGATAACGGAATTCAAGCAACATTGATATATCGAGTTTCTTATTAGTTTCGTTCATATTATGTTTGTTCACGTGTTGCTTGATTTATAGTTATGAGACGATTAAGTTCTGGGTAGTGTAATTTTCCATACTCTAATTAAAAACAAAAAATCAAATATTATTTTTCCATGTACCTGTTATAATAAATACGCGCAGTGCTCTAAAATGTTTTATCAAGTAATTCAATCGTTGTTATACAATAGTGGAGGGACACCAGAAACAATTTTATTTTATGTTCAGGGTGTAACCGTGCTGTGGATCAACGCAGTGATGTATTTCTACATCTTAATCACCTACTGTGCTTGAGGCAATTGTCTTGCTACTTCAAGGTTCATCTGAACTGTCTTGTAGTCTGAACTGAGATACCTGCCATTTTTACATAACGAAAATTTCTTTCTTTAATTACAAAAGAACCCCTGCAGATCAACAAAGGGTATTGATCGTCCAGTGTCATTTGCTGTGTGTGTGTGTGTGTGTGTGAGAGAGAGAGAGAGAGAGAGAGAGGGGCAGACATATAGAGATAGTATGTATTTTATGGCGATTGTTTTATGAGTAGTTTTCATTTATTATTTTGTTCGAACGGGAAGGTATCATGCATAACATCGTGCGTTTATCAAGCCATGTGAGGTCTATTTTCTACATTTGTTATATCTTCCTCAACCATTGCATGCGCCGCGTGATCAAGACAAATGCCTGATAAAAGATAATGACACAAACACACATCATTAATCGAGCGAGGTTTTTGATTAGCTCCTCTGATAAAAACTTCCATGGATAGACTTTATAAAATTCTAGTCCGTTGTGTGTAATTGTTTATATTTACATATGAATAACTTTACACCTAGTCGGCGTTATTAGCCATTAAGCCTCAACAAATACAGACTTTCATCCACATATGTTCAGTTATTACAGGTGTGAATAATTATAGAGGGGAAATAAATGTTCTGTTCCGTGTTAAGTGACCAGTAACAAATACCGTATCCTCCATGTGATATTTAGATATTATTGTAATGGTATAAAATAATGATTTCTTTGTTAATGATATAATTTAATCGCCGCAGTGTAATTGTGAAGACGCACCTGAAACTGTATAGAGTTATTCTGTTATTTTGAAAACGTTATGTGGATCAACGCAGGGGTTTATTTCTAAATAGTAATCACTCAGTTTGGCCTGTACCGAAAGATTTACTGCTCCAAAGTTCATCTAAGCTACCTTATACTAAAAATGGTAAAGGGTTTAAAGCTTTAAAAGATTTCATTAAAAGAAATATATCTACAATTGTCTTGATTTTTATGTCAACGATCTCCGTTATATGCACGTACATATTATTATTTGTATTATGCATATTCATTTATTTCATTCACAGATTCCTTCTCATTACCACCTTTTCTCTCGCTCGGCATTGCGCATTACATTGTGTTTAATGTATGGAATGTCCATATCTAAGATGGATAACCGCTCGCCCAGTTCTGCCGGCATACGTATGATTGGAGTAAATTATCTTTAAATAGAATAATGACAATTTACATGTTATTTATAGAACTTCCTTCTTCCAAAAACTAAAATCAGGACTTTCCATTGCGCAGACTATTTTTAGAAAACAAATAAATAACTCTAGGAATCACAGTTTTGCTTCTAAATATAAAAAAAAAAAAAAAAAATCATAGACGTAAAAATAATCAGGAGGAAACGATAATATGTCGATTCAGTGCAGGGTAAGTACTTGCAGTTATTCAACGAGTGTTAATATCTCTTATTTGCTCCTGTTGTTTGTTCTTTCCTACTAAAAGTTTAATTTCAAAATTACCTTAAGTGGCGGACATACTTTAACATTATTAAACTTTGTTCAAGATGCATATTTGATCTCTTATTCTATTGTGAAATACTAGATGATTTGCCAATCACATGTGCTGTGGTTCAATAAAGGTTTGTCATAATTATTTCAAACTACACGATTATCTTAATAGTCATCTGACGCAATTAGCATCATTTCAGTTAGCATCATTTCAAAGATTCATCATTAACCTACAACAACAAAACATGAAGAGGGGTCACGGGTGACCGAGTGGTCTAAAGCGCTCGCCTTTACACTGCCATCTCACCTCTGGGTTCGAGTCTCGGGCTCGGCCAGTGTGGGTATGTCAGAAAGCTTGCAGTAACTTCCCGTGGGTCAGTGGATCTAACCTGGGTTTTCCCTGGTTCTTCCTCCACAAGTTATACTGGCCGCCATGTATAGCCTATCCTACGCTGAGAATTGGTGTTTAACCCAAAACAACAAAATATGTCGGTATGTGAGAAAGCTTGCCAGTAGCTTCCCGTGAGTCTGTAGTTGTTTTGGGGGTTTTGCAGGTTTCTACCTCCACACGTTACACGGCCGCTATGCATAGCCTATCTTGCGCAGAGAAATGGCGTTAAACCCAAAACAACAGCAACAACAAGAAACATGACAGTTTACTTACATCGTCTGTATAAGATTGTGGTAACTGTTTACACAAACAACTAGTTGCTGTCTCAAAATTTCATAATGATATTTGCTGAATGACAGAGCAAACTGTCCCCCATAATCCGTAAAGTGAGATAATTGTTGTGACAAATTTGCTTTCAGATTCTTCGCTAGACAAGGGTCGTCGATCAGGTTCGTTCCCCGTCGAACCTTTGCAGGCAGCTAGCCAGAATAGTTTTGAACAAATAACCTTGTAAGGATGAAAGAGTTACTGCCCGTAGTAATCGCAATCAATAGTGCCCGTTACGAATTAGGTGGAGGTGACGTAACTTGTAATGATTCAAGCCTTAAAAATAGACGGAGTAGGCTGTGTCTTTAGCCATACGGACACAGCTTGTAACATGACGACTAAGTCTGAATATGTAGAGTTAACCGAGGATGAGGTTCCCGAGGCGAAATTACAATGTTATCTCCCACAAGCAGAATCGAAGTAAATTTAAATTCTTTTTGCATACCGTCCATTCATCATCATCATCATCATCATCATCAATCCCTTAACCCAAGAGGTCATTGGGGCACCACAGTTGACTTTGCAACCAATTCTCTCCATCTTTCCCTGTTGTCTACTGCCCTTTAGGAATCTCCAAATCCCATGCCTGTCCACTCCTTAATGTTGTCTTCCCACCTCTTTTTCTGTCTGCCTCTTCTTCTGCACCCTCGCACTGTGCCTTGCAAGATTGTTTTTGTCAGTCCAGATGATCTTGAGACATGGCCGTACCAGTTCAGTTTGCGCTTTTTACAGTGGTCAAGAGGTCTTCATACGTTCCGATGGCTCGTTGGATCCTGTTGTGGACTTCTTCGTTGGTTACATGGTCAATGTATGAGATGCCCAAGATCTTGCGGTAGCATCTCATTTCGAAGGTTTAAATCCTTCTTTGTAGATCTGATCTAAGCGTCCATGTTTCACAAGCATACAGAAAGTTAGATATGACAATCGAGCGCATCAGCCTTATTTTGGAACCAAAAGCAATGTTGATATCTTTCCATATTGGTCTCAACCTTGTTATTGCTGCTGTTGTCTGGGCAATCCTGCAAAGTAGTTCTGGTTTGGAGCCCTCATCTGTGATAATTGATCCCAAGTACTTAAAGCTTGTGACTATTTCCAGCTTCTGTCCACTGACCTTTATTTCTGCATTGATGCCATTGGTGTTGTTTATCATCAGTTTGTTTTTTTCGGCGGTAATCTCCATACCGTAAGCTGTGGAGGTTGTGTCGAGGCCCTCAACCGTCCATTAATACCCACCAAAAGGATCACTGTATTGGAGCGCAATGCACTCCTCATAGTATAACTGTCATACAATAAGCAGAGATTCTTGTCTAGCTAATAAATGGTATATAAACTATGACTTTAAGATGAAATCAAGTTATAGACTTTTCTAAAGATGGGCACACCAGTGCTAAGCTTAATATTTTTCTCTAATATGTTCGTAAATTTGAAAAGAAAATGTTCAGTGTTCGTCATGATGTAATAGTAAATTATTTCTGGACAGAAGCTTTTTTCAAACATCTCTAAAGCAATATCAATTTCATGTCTCCCTGCCTCAATATTAAGTTTATGGCTAGAACCTCTAATTTTAGAAAAGTCAAGAGTAATGTAAAAAGTTAATCCTCTGCATATATATTTCTGAATTTTTCTTAAATGACTGGTTTTTTCCCTATAATACAAAAACTTTGTTAACTGATTTACAGTATCGTGCCAATTTTGACGCATACAATCTTTTTAATGTCTTTAATGTCTGAAAAAGTTAATGCTCGAAAAGTTTAGATCTCACTTATTTTTGGCTCAGTAAAAATTCAAATAATCTCCAGGAATTCCTCCACCACGGCTGTATCAATATCATTAATACCATGTGTCTTAATATTTTATGACGATTTTTCTTCTAAATAATCATTATTGGGATTGCCATTACTAATGTAATTCATTTTAGCTTTTGATTTCACCAGTCACTCTAATAAGTAAAAGGAATGCACACTGAAACGGATCAAGAAGCAGATATAGGTGCAAATAAGTTGGCAAGTAAGAAAGTAGACGTAAGAACAAAACGAATGAAGGAATGAGCAAACAAATGAACAA